>CABFPE010000022.1:596976-612018 GCA_900660155.1 Hofstenia miamia | reverse complement strand
GAGCCGAGCCGAGCCGAACTTACACAAAATTTAAAAGAGCCGAGCCAAGCTAGGAAATATCGGCTCGTTGACAAGTCTGTCGTCAAATCTCGAAAGTAATTGAGTGAATAACTAGAACACTTATGAAATTTTAATAATTTAAAAAAACTTTTCAAAAACCGTGTATGCAAAAAGTTTGTGCAAGTTCTCAAAACAGGTGACAGGTCAAAAGGCATTTATGACATTTGCCCTAAGAAAATTCAAAATCAAAAAATCCTGTTTTCCAGATCGAAATTCTTGAACTTATCAACTTAAACATTAAGATTCTTGCAAATTCTTATAAGTATTCTTAATTGCCATGAAATTAGAAAACTGTTTAATTTGATTCGCTAAAGTTACCAGGGAGCACATGGTTTGATTCATCTTGCATCGCAGACGAAAAGCTGAAAACACAATTCTTAAAATTTCATTTTTAATGGACATTCCTTCAATTTTATTTTAATTAGCGATGAAACTGTGCTAAATTTATACTTCAAAGAAACAAATTTAATAGTTTTCTAATTCTAAAGACACTTTGATTATGGTTATAAGAACTAGCTTAGATCTTACAAGAAATAAAAATGACTTTAAAGTTTAAATTCGTGACATTTCCATAGGATATTACCAGAAATACACAAATAATTTAAAACATTTTCATGTTTTTACAGTTTCACCTTCCCAAGTAGCCATGTTAAAATCTTTAATATAATGCAATTGCAGAAACATCAATTGAATGTCCAACTGCAGTACTCGAATTTTAATTTCGTTTTATATTTTATACATTTGATAAAAGCATAAGGAAATTGAAACTGGATCATATTAAACTATAAGTAAAATAAAACAATTAGTTCAATCCAGTGTCAATTAGGGCTGTCATATGACAGATACTTAAAAAAGGAATGCTTAAAAAATCAATAATCAACCCAATCTACCAAATAGACAGATTGATCAAATGAAACTGAAATGTAGGATTTTAATGAACACAAAGAAAAATCAATATCGTAACATTAGTTATGATATTCGTGGGTCATGATCAATATGATAGTTAATAAATTCCTAACCATCTGACCCATTGACCCATGCCCAGCTGTGATCCGAACATTGCAAAATAGAAACGCATTCATATTTTAATATATATAATTATAAATGTTTTATTAAATCAATTAGTAGATTTATCCTTTATATATTAAAACGAAAATTCTTGAAGCGCCTTAAGGCTATAGTATTATAATTTTGCAAACTTCGCTAAAATCTTTCAATTTTTATTACTATGTTCTAATTGCTCTTTCTTCTACCTGAATATATACTGCTATAACACAAAATATACTGACGCAATTAATTTTCTTACTTTTTTCAAACATATAAATACAAGAAAAATGTCAATAAAGATTTAAATATGTATAATACGGTGTATCGTGAACAATATTTGTTATTTATATGTCTTCATTTCTTTTTGGTATTTTTCCGTATTTTTCTAATGCCGAATCTTTATGTATATAAGCAATTTAGAAGACCGTGAAATGCAACTTTAAAGTTTATATTTCACGGTAAAAATATTTACAAATCTTGTTTTTCAAAGAACCAAATATTTGTTTAATTTCTCAATTGTGGCACATAATTTTGTATTTAGCAAACGAATACAATCTCAAATCAATCCAAAATCAATGTTTTCAACTGGTGGTTACATTACAACTGCCAAACCGAGTCCACTTAGAGAAACATTGCCTATATTTATGTTTAGGAAACATTGTATATCGCCACCATTTCCCTAAAATCTAACCATAATTTTCTATTAAATTCTTCTTACTGCATCATTTTGTGCAAAAAATTCCTAACTTATTGCGTTTTTTTGTTAAACATAATGAATTCCTGCAAAGGCAACCACAATAATTAATAATCGAATTAATATATAATACATTGTTTGATTCTGGAAATTTTCAACATGTATGCATGCAGAAGTTTTTGCTCTTGGAAGATTGCTAATTGAAACGCCTACCTCAATTATATATGATATCTGGTATTGTAAAATATATAGATATATGTAATAGGATGAAATTAATATCACAGTTAAACTGATTCAAATCTACTGAAGAATAAATACACTCAAACATTGTTTTGAACGCTCAATCTAAATTAGTTTACAATGAAATAAAACGAGGATTCAGAATTCCTTTAAATTTATTAAAGAAATCCACGATTCAAGATATTTATCTACTATTCTCATACAAAATTTGAAAAAATTGTAGTTTCCACTGAATCCCTCCACATAATTTTGCATGCAATGTAACTACTATATATACTAACATTTTACGTCTATGCATGCATAAATTATCATTGACATAAATAATTTGAAAAAAAACTAGTTTAATGCTAAAGGAATTTTACATGGCAATATTAAGACAACAAAGAATTTCATGTACCTACACGCTTAACACCCTGCGGATATTCGAGGTCAATTTGACCATTTTTAAAATATTTCCTTTATTACGTCCAATGCGCCAAATGCTGTTGCCCGTTATTTTTTACTTTTCATGTTTTTTTGAAGGTTACATAATGGTGGTATAATAATTTCGCAATTGCCAGGATTTTTAAAATCTCTCCCTTTCATAATTTTCCAGATGTTCGTGTTTAAATTGACCACATATAGTATTATATTTATATAATATAATTAATTATTATTATAAATAATATAATCTTAATTAATGAAGTAAATAATAAAAATCTAGCATTTCTGTTGTGATTTTAGCACATAATCTGGCATTTCTGCCTGTGAAATCTAGCATTTCCCTTGTGATTTTATCCTGGATACAATGGTTCTTAGAGAAAGAGTATCATGTAAGAGAGCAATGGAGCTGATTGAACAGTGGCAGCAAGAAGAAGATAGTGATGCTTATGGGAGAACTGGACGCAAAAATCATGAAGATAGTGGTAGGGACACTGATGGTAGTGACAATGAAGGCATACGCTAAAGTGATATGTCTGAATCTAGCTCATCAGAAAATGAGCTGTAACTACGGCAACGTCTGCTCGCAATGACACAGAGCTAATATCAAAGAACAAATTCGACAAATGAAGCTCACGTCCCTATCCATTGCATGTAATATGCTGACGTCAGCCAACAGTGTATGCAAGACAGCATGTGTCGATGTGTTTGGACTCATTTAGGTTTTTCTTTACTGAGGGAATGTCACGCTTATTATTGAAGCACACAGTTGAAGAAGGCAATCAAGTATTTGGTGGTTTTCAAGTCAGTCGAAAGGTGAAGATATAACTATGGTGTTTCATCACAAATATGGCCGGCCAATTTTCTTTAACTCAGTGAAGCTGTCTCGCTTCAAGACTATTCAAAGACTGCTCCATTTCGATGATCGGACAACGAGACAACTCAGGCAATCAGTCGATAAGTTTGCTTCTATAAGAGATCTTTATGTTTTGTTTTAAGATCAGCTGTGTAAGTACTATAAACCTAGTGAGTATGTGACTGTTTACGAGCAGTTGCTTAACTGTAAAAATCGGTGCAGCTTTATAAGTTCTCGATTTGCGTCAACAGCAAAGAGCTGCATATCCTAGCGATGGAGCGCTATCTTGGTAGACAAAATCCAGGTGCTCCCGTGGAAAGAAATCTTGGCAAAAAGGTTGTCTTGAATCTACAGGTAATTTGAATGGAACAGGAAGGAATGTTACCACTGAAAGTTCCTTATCAAGCTTGGTGAGTAATTCGTTCCTCAGTACAAAGCCGATCGCGAATGTGCAGCATCAACCTTCAAAGCTCAACCTGGCCCTAAAGCTGATAATCCTTCAAAGCACAAGGCATGTGATCTTTGTTCTGGACCTAAAGCAAAGTGAAATAAAGCTGCAGATGAATGTCATAAATGCAGTAGAAATGCTTGCGGTAAATGCCAAGCTCATGTACGTGTACTATGTATCAATTGCTAAACATACATACGCAGTTCTAATTAGCTCAGAGAAACGGGCACACTTTCTTAAATCTGATTGGCTGAGAAAAGGGATAAATTACACTTGCAAGAAGCATGTCGGGTTTTGATCTCCAGGGCAAGGGAAGGCCAGATTCTACATGTATGCCTTAGTTTAGGACACAATTTTAGCTCATTCCTCAAAAATCACTGCGTGGAAAAAATGAACCCAAAATACAGAAACGAAACAATTTTTTTCAAGCTGCTAAGTGTTAAGATGTAAACCAAGAAAGTAATCTAATGCATATATAAAACAGTCAATATTTTCTGTTTGTTTTTCTCTTTAGCAATATCATTTTGAAATCTCAATTACGGATTTTAAAGGTTCTTGCCATATTTTACAAAAATTTCTTAAAAATATACATGTCCTACTAAACGTCCTTACCGTTCATTATAGTTTTTAAATTAAATTCTGTTGAAAAAGTGGAAGTGGCTAATTTGAAGATATACAAGGTACCAATATTTCACAAATTTAATGTTTGCGGAATATAAAGGCAAAGTAAAATAGAGTTTTTTGTGTTCTCAAAATGGAACATCTATCAAAAATACATTACAATCATTCATAATAATTTAACACTAGAAGCACCATTGCTCCTTGTGATTCTTTTTCATGCAGCATTTCAAAATAGAACATTATGTAAAAAATGAAAAAAAAATTATAAATGCAAATCCAAATGGATTATCAGTTTATTTGGTGGTGCATATACCTGCTGTTGTTTTTAATGAATGCATACACAAGTAAACAAAATTCTAATTGGTGTCAATTTTGACACACTTGGTATTTCTAGTGTTAACAGAAACTCGCTCTGTAATTTCAACTATTTTCCATAATTTATTCTCACCTTAATTTATTGATATATATTTTGGCTTCCTCATTCTAGCTAATGCAGACTAGTGCTACATTTACTAGTGCAATGAACTAATTCAACGAATTAACTCTTTTCAGTTAAAATTTTTATTAACAATGAAATATTATTCTTACGTTCTTAACTACAATGATGTTCTCTTTTGATAGTTACATTCAGTTAAACTTAGACTGTTTTAAGTACGATTTGATGACATATAACAGCATTCAAACTTTCTAGAACATCTAATATACCTAAGGAGAATGTTCAATATGAATACTTAGATTAATTTTAATGAAAATTCATTTACAAAACTTGTGTTTCTTGAAATGAAAAGTCTGTAGTTTACTTTGTTCCCATGTCACTTTCTTCATTTCAGTGAGCTCTTTTACCACTTTTCTTAGATTTCTTGGATTTCTTTCCAGAGTTTGGGGTGTGCTTTTTAGGTTAAACTTTTTTAGTAACTTTGTTGCTTGAATTTTCTTTTTGAATTCTGCTTTTTAAGATTTTTTATGAGTTGGATTTTTAGAATGAGTATGATTTTTTAAAACCATTCTGAGTTAATCTATCTGTGAAAAAATCTGTGTGTAAGTCAATTTTCTCACTAATAATCATGCCTACTAAATTTTATTATAGTCAATATATTTGTCATTAGTTAGCAAGCTTATCAAGATTGCTTCCAATTACTAACTGACTTGGCAAATGTCACATTCATCAGGTCAGTAACATGCCCATTGAAATTAAACAAGTTAGTCTGTGTAACAATTTCTTCATTTCACCACATAACTATTAAATATTATAAAACCGTTCTAACTGGGTAGCCTCTTTAATAAAATAAATATTCTTAGAATGTTCTCAATAATTTGGCAAACAGTATTTAGTTTTTTGTGAAAACTATATTTAAAGTTGCTTGAATGGCTTAGTTTAGGCTTCGTACTTCATTATTCACTCAGTAATTCAATTTTTCAATCAACTTAGATAATTTTGTCCAATAGTTTGAATAGATTCAACTTTCATGGTTTGACTAAATCATAACTCAATCTCTCTGCCAATTTTCAGAGAGATGATCATAAATTAATCCGCCATCTACACACACACACTTCTCAGCCAATCCAAATTGAATTGCATGGATTGCACTAGTTCACCATAGCATGTGTAGTGCCATTGTATACATGCCAAAAGACACTCTAGGAAGTGAAGAAACATTAAATTTTGACAGCGAAAATAACAAGATCGAATGATGTTGAAGTTTGCCCGCACATCATCAAATATTGAACTAAGGTAAAGTTTTCGTTGACTCACATGCCAAACATGTAAAGCATGTTAAAATACAACCTCCAATGTCACGCAAAAGTAAACTTTTCTTACCGCTCAGTCTTAGGAACCCCTGGGGAACATGGCTAAGGTCGGCATTTTATTACTGTTTAAATTTTTGAACTATTTTGCACGTATCTGTATACTCTGGACGAGACGAGGAAGAGTATAATGCAGCCAAAATGCTCAAGAAAATCAACTCGCCTTTCCAAATAGTACCTTTCAGGAGCAACCAGTTTCAATCACCAAATTAGAGGGTCGAATAACAATAACATCAGCAGTCAGCATACACGACCACTTCCAATTGTCTGAATCTACCGGAACTTGAATATTTTCGGAAAATAAACAATGTAGTAGCAAAAACCCGGATTTTGAATATATGGTTAATATATTCCATGCTCTAAGCCACAAATAAGTCAAAAATTAGTGCAACGCCTAAGGAAATTGCAAATTTGACATACATGTCCATCGTCAAGGTCGAACGAATTTTTTCTTATTAAAAGCGGAATATGATAATTTTGACTCAGGTTTTGACTTAAATTTAATTAAAGTTTGATGGATTTTTACTTAATGGAATCCGAAGCATAGCTTAGTGCGTATAAAATCGATTGATTAAAATTTTTTTGGTTCAATGGGCCAAATTTAAAATATAATAAGGATAGCCTTACGTAGGACAGATTAGGGTTGGGTAATGCACTTAGATATCATACCTAATCAATTTTGTCTAGCAGCAAAGTTCATTTTACATTCAATTAGATATGCACATGCTAAATTGCATAAAAATTATCGTCGAAGTCGAATCTACAAAATAATTGAAAACTTTTTCCTGAAATCAATTTAGAAGGACAATAGTTGTCCAATTAAATACAGCTATTTTTCGAAGGTTTCCTGGATTTTCGCCTAAAGCGATAGACTTGCATAAAGTTCCGAACAATAAATTTCCGGTATTGAGTATGACTACAGTTTCTCGCTAATTAGGCAGAAATGAGAAGAAAAAGTTTATAATTTCGCATCAGGTCGATTTCAAAGATAAGTTCTTGACATTTGGCCAAAACCAATTTAGCTAATCTTTGCAAAGCAAATTTAAAACTTTCAATGCAGTGAAAAAATTAAAAAATTCTTTATATGACAGAAATAACTTCAGTTTCCTCAATTTATTCAAAAAGTGGTTATATTTTGCCAGGTTTTGGATGCATAAATGAACATTTCAAAGACTAGCCGACTTCCTGTCTCTATAGAAAGATTAAACAATATAATATATTGTGTAAAATACTTCGATTTCCTTATATCACGATTTTTGCTTCCATGCTGTAGAAGGTTTTACACTAATAAATAATTGCTCAATAATTTTGAATTTAATTCTGGTAAAATGGTTTCTGTTGAGAAAACAGTAAATTTAAACAGCCTAGCTGCCTTTTTAAAGACAAAACGTTTTTCCATGTTTACAAAGAATTGTCTCCAAGTCTATTACCAAATTTGAAAATCTTGGGGCATGGGTAGGTCTATTGGGGAAAATACTTTAATGCAATGTTGAACATTTCTATTAAAGCTTATTGCTGTGGCAGAGTTAATAAAAAATAATCTATTAGCAGAGCAAAATAAAAAGTTCATTTAAAATCTGTAGCGACAAATCGAATATATTCTATCTTTTTTTTAATTGTGTGATTGTATTGATGTTTTTAATTGTATTTTTAGTGTTTTAATTTTAATTTTCTAGCTTAGTTTGTAGTGCATGTGTATATTTAGGTGTTTGTATATATTGTAAATATGTATTATATTTTATTGTACATATGCAAGTTGTGTAAACGAATAAAGCTATTGAAGATGATTTGTTTAAAAGATTAACAAGTTTTCTTTGAAAATTCCTAATATTTAAAAAGCTTTAAAAGTTTGAATATAAGCGTTAAAAATATTTTTACAGGATCATGAAAAATTTTTCAAAAATCTGCAGGCTGCTTAAGGTTAAATATATTTCTAAGATAAAAGCAAATTTATGGACAAAATTCGACCCTATGTGATGAGTTATTAATACAAAATTAATTTTGGATATAGAATTTAGTACTAACAAATATATTTATTTCTAAATAATGAAAATTAATCAAAACGTATGACTATCAAGTAATGAAAATACACTTCTGGTGTTTAAATATTTGGCTATATGTTGGACTGATTCCATTTGGTAGATGTACGATTCATGAACTAAATACTAAAAACAGATATTAGATAATGGCATCAAAAACCGATTAATACAAATTTATGCATACCAGCTAACTCACACTGAGATTCAAAACACAAGTTTTTAGCAATTCCTTCCTAACATCCTTCAAGGAGCCTATAGAATTTGTTCAACATACAACTATATATATATATTTATATATACATATATATATATATATATATATATATATATATATATATATTGATTAAAAGAACAGTTTAGAGCGTAGAACTCTTTTAAAATTATGCATGGAAGAGATCTCTTCGGACTAATGCCCCCATTTAATCAATAAAATTGTGTATTATTTTTTTCATTTTCATGAAATTATATTACTACCTGCTACTATTAATTAAAATTATATTTTTAAACTATTCATTATTTAGTATTTTTAAGAATACCTTAAAATAATTCGATTTAATAAATATATAAGAATTTTAGAAGAAACATGCCATAATTAATCAACAAATGCATAAAAAATAATTGCTATTATATTACTCATTCATCATAGATTATCTTTGTATATATATATATATGCATCAGCATATTATGAATAAATTTATACATGACTTAAACACATCATAGATATATGCGCAGGTCCCAAATATAGTTTTATCCTTAATGATCGAGAAAATTGCTTTAAACTATTTACAAAACAAAAGATTGAAAAATTTTATATATGCATGACTAACAACTGCGATAACTGTACTCATTAGTCAAAAATAGTTTAATTTTTTTTTACAAATGTATAACTTATCAAAAATTGATCTTTTTCGAAAAATATTCCTCATGTGGAAAATTTTGACTTGAGATAATTTTATGTTTGCTTCCATTATACGTAGAATCATTTCATGAGACAGGACAGATGAATTTCTGCCAAACTAGTTATCTCAGTTTTCTAGCAATGATTACATTCAAGAATGCTGAATGAAAAATACAAATATGTTCTTATGACAATTTACTTATATAAGTTTTTATTTAAATTAAATATATATTTTTAAATATAGGTTGATTTCTAATAGTAAACCTAATCAACATTTCCTATGTAAAAAGTTCTTAAGAAACTTGTGCTTTATGAATTTATATTTGCGTTTCTACAGAATCTATCACTAAATTTTATAGAGAGCAAAGTTCTAATGAAGTTGCACCAATTAACATGTATGCTTAATTCACTTATAGTAATTTTAATTAATAAACAAAATAAGTCAAATTTGTTCTGAATTACAACTATTTTTATTCCATTAACGATAACCTACATTATTTTACTAATTTTAGCAAAATTACTGCATAGAAGAAACTCGTCTCCTGTGTCTCTAATTTTAATATACAACTAATACTAATATTCGCTTAACAATTTTGGTTCGTCTGCTAATTATGGTAGAAAAAACATTGTTTCACATAAGACAAAAGCAAATATTGGCGTTACCTTATAAAAGGGAAATAGTTTAATTGGGGTTATATAATGAAGATCAGATAAATTTATAGTGATTTTACACTTTAAACCAAATGAATATTTTTAAAAAAAATTTCTTTTTTTTGCATGTTCCAGAATATGCTTGGTGATATGTTATTTAATGGTTTAAGACTTCTTCTGTGGAAGAAAATGCAGGTTTTAGCAAAGTTAATGACGTTAGTTGGTTTTTTCCTATATTAGCCAAGAAATATTTCCGAAAAAATTTTGTATAAGCAACTTACTAGGGTTGTCTAGTTATGGGCCTAGCGGTTGCAATTATTACGGGTATGAGTAATGGAAAAACGGATACTGGTCACGAGTCGCATTTCGCATCCCTTTCTTCTATATTTTTGCAGATTCTTGGGTGCTCTATATAAGCAATCCAAAGTGAATAAAATATTATCTAAAATGTAGATTAAACTTAGCAGGGGAATTATGTATTTATCATACCTATTCGGTTCGCTTAAGTTGTTTTGGCATACCTATTTCGTGGCTCAATAATTAGTGTGGTTAGATCTTCAATTAGGAAGTCAATTCATTAAATTTCCACTTCTATCGATGATTGCACATACATTTCACTGCATTCCATCCACTCAAAAATTGCCTGAATCAACAGTAAGTAGTATAAGTAGCGCAACTACTAGCAAGCCCACTATTTTGTTACCTTCTCATGTTAATGAATTTAGATAAGTCACGGAATTTACAATAGAAGCGGTAGTAAATTATGCTACACGCGCCCCCCCTCCCACTTGCAACTAACTCATGTTTTTCTCGTTCGGATTAGAGATGAAAAATAAACCAAATTTCATAGGAGTTCGCTCTGCAGTTCAGATTTGTAAAACACGCCCAGATGCTCATCCACCGTAACTGAACTCAAATGAAACATACATACAAAATTAGGAAACATTTGAAACAAACTATCTATTTATTAATATATTTTGAGTGAACTAACTTAATAGTTTGTCTTGGAATACGGAAGAAACCTTCATGCGGTCAATTTCATGTATTCAAAATGTGTCGCCAATTCCATTTAAAACGACGATATCATAATTAATATCTATTATAATAATAAAATTTAATTATATTTGATAATGCCATCTAGTGATTATCAAAAATATTCAGTAGAGATTTACTAATGATTAACCAATGAAATTGTCGAAATTTATAGAAATATGATATTTTGCTGCATACATTTAAAAAAATATATTTAGTATCTTATGTATTCACATTGAATAATTATATATATATATATATATATAGGAAAGTGCCATGTATTTGTGAAACATCAGGTAAATATATCGAACATCGCATCAAAAAAGAATATAAAGCCTAAGGCATAAAATAAGAATAGCCTTTACAAGAAAAAAGACCAAAGAATAAAGATGATACTCCAATGTGTCTTAAGTCGCCTGTAGTCTTTAAATACAGCTGTGACGAATGTAATATTTCATACATTGGACAAACTTCAAGACATTTTGGATTACGTATTAATGAACATCTAAAAGGTCACATGCAAACAGAGATACATCAACATCAACATAAAACAAAAGAAAGAAATTTTAAAATTCTATGTTTGAAAAAATAGTATGCATTAAGAGCAATTGAATAACTCAAGATGGAATTTGCAAGAATAATACTTATCTTAAGGCAATAGGGCTTCATTCGACAATAACTTCGAATTAATATTAAAATCAAGACTAAAGCAATTCACTAAAGTAAATTCTATATATATATATAAATTCGTATTGTATTTAATATCATGATTATGTAAATGATAGTACATTTCAGTATCTGAAGTTATTTCCCGGTATTTGGTATGATGTTGAGATACATAGCTTTTCTATACGTTTGCTGCAAAATAGTTTCTTTGCAGAAATTTATTGCAAACATTACTTTGGAAAAATCACACTCGGCATATATATTCCATATTTCATTTGTTAACCAAACAGTTCTCATACCTGTATTCCCCAAAGCCAGTGGTAAAATATTTCGCAATTATGTTGGGATTCTCGACCTTGCCGTGATAAATGACTTCAATGGATCATATGATGGATACTTTTCTTTAAAAAAACGCAAGTTCTTTAAAATTATTAATAGGGATGGAGTACATTTTATACAGCCTTATCCACCACGAAAGGGTGTGCCCGTGGGCAGAAGCAAGCGGAATTCGCAGTCGAATAATTTATTGACGAATTTGGCTATTGAATATGCCATTGTTGTTGATGAAACGGTGTTTCGCTCATTTGCAATGGATAAAATTAACACAGAACTATTCCTTTTCAAAATAATTGCTTTGGTTGACGAAATTATGAGTCAAGGTCTTGGACTAAGAGTAGTTCTCTCTGATATTTATTTTTGGAACAAAAACCAGATACGGATAGACCAATTCAGTACTGCTACTCTCAAAAGATTTGCAAAATGGGCTTATTCATTAAGAGGAAAGTTCGATTTGATACACCTCTTCACATTGCAAAGCTTCCGCCAAAAAACTATCGGCGTTGCTTTCCTTAATGGGGTTTGCACCACTGCACAAAGAGCTGGTATTGTAAAAGTACATTCTAGTGATTTAATTGCAGTTGCTGTAACTGTGGCTCATGAAATTGCTCATAACCTGGGGGTCTCCCATGATGATGAGCAATGCAACAGACAAGATTGTATCATGAGTCCGCAATTGATCCTCCCACCGTGTTGGAGTGATTGCTCCAAGAATCTCGTATGGTACAAAATAGGAAGAGGAAGCTACAAATGCCTAACGAACACTCCAAGAAGGTTAGAGCATTCTTCTGAATGCGGAAATGGTATAGTCGAATTTGGAGAAGAGTGTGACTGTGGTCCCGATTGTACAGACAAATGCTGTAATCAAAGATTGTGTAAATACAGTTACAAAGCAGTATGTTCTGCAAATGACCCTTGCTGCAATACGCAAACATGTAGTTTTAGTAAGCGAGGAACTGTTTGTCGACGCGCACGGAATGAGTGTGACATTTCAGAGAAATGCAGTGGAGTTTCAAGCAGGTGCCCCTACGATGTGCATCTCCTGTCTGGCACATATTGTGGAAATAATTCGTCAATATGCTATAAAGGAGAGTGCATCTACAACGATCAGTGTGAACGGATGTTTGGTTCAAATTCGAAAAACTCCGACTTCCAATGCTATGAAGAGTTGAAGATAAATCCCTGTAAGGATATATTGTGTTTCACATCTCAGAAGAGCTGCAATGTTGGTCTCAATAAAAAATACTTAGAAGCAGAGGATGGATTAAAATGTGCTTACGGAAAATATTGCTTAGAAGGAAAGTGCACACATAGAAATGAGTTTCCAAGATGTGAAAGAAAATGTGGATCAAAGGAAGTTTGCAACAATCTAAGTCAATGCCAGAAACTCACATATAATTTCAGTGATTTGACAGACTTATCTATTTCTCTAAAGTGTCTTGCTCTTTTATATCAATTTTACAATATATTGATGCAATGTCATTGATGGATTTACTTTTTTGATTACTTGGATTTAGAAAATGTACAAAATTAAGTGAAATATAGTTAATCACCTAACTTTTATTTACTTGCATTGGAAAATAGTTAGTGGGCGTTGATTCATTAAATCAAAACTAAAAAATAACTAAGAAGGAAACAAACCTATTGGAATGATTGTCTCTTATTTGAAATAACTACAATATAATACTTGTAACTAGCTATCCGCTCATTAACCCTAGACAGCACAGGTATTATTTACAATTTGTGATGGATCTATTTAAAAAAATTTTAAGCTCTCGTTATTCAATAAATTTCCATCCCTATGGTGCGCAAGCGCCCCTGTGCAAATTTAGAAGTCATCACTCCTAAAGATTGACTATTTATATAAAGTATAATATTTGAAACTAATTGTTACTGCCAGATGTTCTCATCGCAATATTTTCTGAACATTAGAAAAGGAAAAAAAATATTTTTTTTCGTTTAAATCCGAATTCCATTTAAAAAAAGTTTACTATTTTCATGTGCTTCCAATACAAGAATAATTTATTTTTTTCACAAATTTTTAACATAACAAGCAAGCACACTTGCACATCAGGGCAGTACTCCTAAATATTTAACAAGGGGCTCTATATTTGAGAATTGATATTTTTGTTATATTTTGACCAAATTCTGTTATTCAACAATTAAAATACAAAACCACAAACCATGATATAACCTTACCAAGGAGATTGGGCCCCCAGTCAAATTTAACAAGATGTGCTGAGCCCCGATGAGCACCCCCTCGAGTAACCCCTGCCATAGATGTTTCCAAATACCAGAATTTAGAAATTTCTAATAGCCTTAGAAAAAATTGGAGAATATGGATCAAACCGATTGCTTAACCCTTTCGATCCGACTTTTGCACAATTAACTTTCAATCATTTTTTCGGTATCCCCACTTATTATGACACTCCTTAACTACCATAAGCAAAATTGAAAAGTTTTATAATAGGTACATATGTTTTTCGACCATTGGAAAAATATGTCCCAGTAGTATTATAAACGTTTAAAATTGATTTTAGTATTTGGAAAATGTTCTTGGGACGTAAATGTCCCATTAGGACCGAAATGGCTAAGGTAAATTACCAATTCTTCGATATGTTTTTGGGAATTTAGATCACTTTAGAATTGTTTTCTCTTGGATGAAAGAAACTCATTATGGTATATTTTAGGAATTTTAAGATCGCATTTCAAATGAATTCATCTTAAGAAATATAAATTTGTGAGGAAATAGCGTTTTTTGAAATAATTCTTTCCTCGTAAATTAGTTAAATCATTGCTTTACAATATATTTTCAGTTATTTGTACATAATTATTATGCATTTTGGTAAATGTTAATATAATTGTAACATATCTTAAAAATACTGGTCAAATGCATTAATTTTTGCACTATAATAATAAATTTATAAATATATGTTAAAGCTAGAGTAGTCTTATATTTGGAATTTTTACAAATGATAAAATTAAGAAATTACCAAAATAGCATTATTAAGTATGCCATATCAGTAAATAGGTCTTGCAATAACATTTCTTCAGAGTTGATGAATATATATTCGGCTCTAAAAATCATCACATTCAATCTTCAGTCAATTCTTAGATCATGAATATATAATTCCGACATGTGAATAACGTTAACAGTAATTTATTTTAAAGAATAATTAATGAACTTTGTATATATATATATATATATATATATATATATTTATATAT
>CABFPE010000022.1:580621-592272 GCA_900660155.1 Hofstenia miamia | reverse complement strand
CGTTTAAATTTTGCGTATGTTCGGCTTGGCTTGGCTCGCCACAGAAAATCTTTCCAGAAGTTTTTCAATTGCTCTTCCTTAAATCTTAAATGTAAAAAACGTCAAAATTTTTTTACATACAACTAAGAACACAACATCCTAAAATAGGCGAAGCTTTAATCATCAAGCAAACAAAGAAACATCGAATTACTAAATAAGCAACAAAGCATGATAACATTAAATTTATTCTAGTGTGCATGCAGTAATTTTGTATTATTATAGTGTGGTCAGTGGTCGAACTTTTAAAATTACTAGTACGTACACATTGAATATACTAAATGCATGAAGTAAAAATGTTGAAAATTTAGATCAGAAATTTCTACTGTAATTTAAATACAAATCATTAGAATTTGAACAAAGACTAGTTTTAGCAATCCCAGATTTTGATATCTACCAAAATACTAAAATTAACTGTCATCATAAAGGATATTTAAGGACCAATATTTTGTGCTAAGATTCATATACACTTAGCCAAAATGTTAGTAAATGTAAAAAATTCACTGAAATATTATATTAATACCTTTCTTAATCTAACTGGACTGCCATGTTGAAGTCTTTGACCACCTGATAAATTAATTGACACTTTGAACACGTGATTGCGATAATTGTTAAAATCTAAACGGAAATTTAGCAACTTTCTTCAGCAGACCAATTTAATTAATATATCATATAAACCAATATTCATATCTGGGATCAAAGACAGTCAGAATAAAAGGAGACCGAACAATAGCGTAAAAATAATTGGGCACACTTAAAACGTTGATTATTCCATAATAGAATTATAAATATCTTAATGAAGATATATCATTCATGTAAGTTAGACTTTCTGCTGCTACATGAAGATGAGGGCTTACCAAAAATTAAGTCTAAGCTTATGCATTTTATTATTTTTACCAGTGTATATGTGATGCGAGGTAATTATATTGAATACATTGAAAAGAGCTCTAAAACGTGAGAATATTTCAACGTTTTACTTTATAACTGTTTATGTTTATTACAGTCGATCAGACCTTTAAAATAATCAAGAAATGATTTTGATGTTCGGTATGCCAGAAAGTTTGATTCTAAATTATTTACACACCTGCTTCTGTAAGACAACATATTTTTTATGGTAATGATCGGTTCAATGCCCTCTTGTTCTAGTTTTCCTTCAGGGATTAATAACAATTATAGAACAATTTGATAGCGTATGTTAAAGGAAAGCACGGGAATTCAATTTATAGTAGTTCAAAATATTGTAAAACATTAGAACATGACGTGTGCTATATGAAAAAGGAGTTAACGCTAATCAAGTACTCGCTTGGTGATCCACTGGAGTAATAAATAAGGAAAATATATTTGACTGACAATGTTGTAGTAGCGAATACCTCACCAGAAATTCTCTTGAAATTTGATTATCAAAGGAAATTGTATCGTTATAATTTATCAACTGACTAATTTCCAACATATTTATGAACTTGCCAATTTATTACATTCCATTATGTCATATAAATTTTTCCTCTGTTAATAAACTATATTTCTAAGAATGGGATATATTCTGTATAATAAATTCAAATATTTTAAATACAACATCATATTTAAACATACACTTTTTGTTTTTCTATGCACCGTTTGTCATATAATTTGTTTTTTCATTATTCATTTAGTAAATACTGTTGCATCATCACTGAATTAATTGTAAAATTTATCTTAAAAGGTACACTAAGGTTTTCGAAAAGTTTGCATTATATTTATATATATATATATATATATATATATTAGGGCTATTCTTAAAATAGGTTCTTAGTAAATTTGCTAAAGCTTGGAGTCCCAAGCTTGAAGAAAATATAAAATATGTTTAAAGAATATCAAAGAAAAATCTGTAAAAAACGTCAAAATATTTTTACATGCAACTAAGAACCCAACATCTTAAAATAGGCGAAGCTTTAATCATCAAGCAAACAAAGAAACATCAATTACTAAGGTCTCTTATACACATCTTAACATTAAATTTATTTTAGTGTGCTTGCAGGAATTTTGTGTTATAATAGCGTAGTCAATTATAAATATTTATTTGTTACTGATGATGATTTTCAGAATCGAAACTGGTCTATATTTTTCATTGCGTTCAAAAATGGAAGTTGCAAAGCAGCAATGAGATTTTGTGCACCATACCATTTCAATTTGCTCCTTCAGATTGTCGAGTGATGTGCATTGGCGCTTCCTCAGACAGTTTTTGATGTGATGACAGCAATTTTCTATGACGTGGAGATCTGGGAGTTTCCCGACCAGTTCTCAAGCCCCCGAAAGTCTTGTGATCCAATCCACTGTTTCACAACTTTGGCGCTGTGGCAAGGAGCACAATCTTGTTGTAGTACAGATTTTCCGTGAAGCTGCAAAAACATGGGAACTTTCTCCTGAATTAATTTGAGGCAGGCCTTGGCTGTGACTGTCTCGTTGTGAGGAACAAAATGCAGACCAGCACGCCCATTCGCAGTTATAACACCTCAAATCATCACAAGGTGCTGAGTGGACAGTTTGTTGCGTGTAACGCTTGTTGAATCTTTGGTTTCTTGGTCTTCGAACGTGTGGCCGTTATGATGTAAACTGGAAAATCTTGGATTCATCACTAAACATAACTTGATGCCACATCTCAGGGGGGTAGTGTTGGTATTGCCTCTCGAAGCACAACCAGTCTCAAATGTTCTTTGAAGACTATCGGGGTATGGCTGACGGTTTGCACGATGGCAGGTTAAAGAGAGTATTCAATCGACGCCTATTGGTGCGTGTTGATACATTCTGCACTACAGCACACAGATTTGCTTTGACTTTAGAAGATGAAGATAATGGTTGATTGACGACGTAACGGTGAATGAGACAGTCAAAATGAGGGGTTGTCACTTTTGGTCTTCCAGACCGCTTGCAAGAGGAAGTATTTTGCAGTTGCTGATATCAAGAAACGCTTCTGGATACTGAAGATACTGACACACCCATTCTAACAGCTATACCGTGATAATTGTACCCCTCCACATACATGATATGAATTGGAGCACGCTTTGTTGGTAAAAATTTCGAGTTGCTATTAAAAGAGGGCAAAGGACATCTTTTTCAATTTTCTGTTGTTTCATATGCAAAATTTAGACGATTTTTCTCTTTTTGTGCAGAGCATTCAACTCTAATAAAACAAATTTGCTGCCAAACGTCGGTGAATATTTTTTTCAATAACCTTTCGCAAAAAGCATTCGCGATAGAAGAAAGATTGGAAAAATTCATGCATTCAAGCGATCTAGGAAAAATAATTATTATGTATATGTTGGCTATATATTTGGTTTTATTAAAGCCCAATTTGTTTTGTTATGTGATCTAATATTCAATTGTTTTATATCTAAACTAGGAGTTTTCGAATCCAACAGTAATTATAATTTGTATACAATGGCCTCATGTTTTTAGCATTTTGCACAAAATCGCCAGGCCGTGATCGTATATAAAATTTTATTGCAATAATATTTTATCAAAAAATATATTGTTTAAAATTTGTTTCTATATGTTGCTAATTTGAAAAAAAAGTTCTGATTAAAATTGTATACATTTCTTAGTAGTAGGAGCTTTAATAAGATCAGAATTCTTTGTTTGGAGGAATGTTTGTCTCTTCAGAGCCATTGGGAGTAAGTTTTCTGGTAAGCCGCAAAATGTGCATCTGCAATTCTATTTTAGTATGACAAAATGATTTAATACATTTTTCCTTAAAAATATTTTTTTTTGAAATATTTGACAATTATTGTTTTGGCAATCATACATCACAAACCCCTGCTTGCATGCTGCAGAATTGTAGAAAATGAAAACGTACATGTTGCATAACCATAAAGATCTTGATTTCACATTGCAAAATATACATAGGTGTACGTAAAGTAATGTTGTATTTAAAAATCTTTTATATAAATTTAATATTACGTGGCATCAGATCCAAAATTTTCCACGATACACCTCTGTAATGTAAAAAAAAATATATATATAATTTGTTTAAGCAAAAGTTTGTCTTAAATTATAGTTTAAACAAGTAACTTAAAATGTTTAGTCTACAGAGGCATTGTAGCATAATCCAAAGCATATTGCTGCTAAAGAAGAAAGAAAATCAGATGATTAGTCAAAACTAAGATCGAATTATGATTATTGATTAAAAAACAATTTAAGTTTAATTATCAGATTATCTTTGTAAATGCAACCAAGTATTAATATAGCAAATTAGTACTTGTTGTCGAATTTGACCAAACGAAGGGGGCAAATTCGCTTCCATTATTTTTAGCCATTTTTGGCAGACGATCTAAATTTGAATTTCCAACAACAGGTACTTTTTGGAAGTTAACTATAAATATGCGAGAAATCATTTTGGAAATTGTTGAAGTAAATTCTTCGATAATCTTATCTTTAGATTTTATATTGGTTTGCAGTAGTAGTGGTTTGGGCACATATCAGGAGCGACTCGAGGGTCCTTGATCCAAACCATGAACCTGCATTTANGAGAAATCATTTTGGAAATTGTTGAAGTAAATTCTTTGAAAATCTTATTTATACAGAATGTCAAGCTAACCAGTAAATGCTAAATGCAGTAGTAGTGGTTTGGGCACATATCAGGAGCGACTCGAGGGTCCTTGATCCAAACCATGAACCTGCATTTATGTTAGGCATACATCTAGGAGTTTTTCTTTGTTTAGCTGGCTACCAATTCTTTTGTTTACACGTATCTAATAATTGATATCAGTAAAAGGGCTGGATAGCCTACTGTAGGTTATACATATTTTATCTTATAGACTTAGGTGACCTATAATAGACTGATAAATAGACCGAGCATGTATTATTGTTATTTAAATGTAAGGTAGGAAGCTGAAAGTTGTTATGTAACTTATTTTAATTAACTTATCTAAAGCCAATAGTTTTCTGTAATGGCTAAAGTAATAATTATTAAGCAGCTAGTGGTATTGCAAGGTTGCGAAGTATTCTGAACACACATTACAAACTGAGTTTAAGTCAGTTACAAATAGCATCGAGAACTGCACTGAGTTAGGATAGGGAACACATAAGAACATCGCTGAGCTGAGATCAGAGTCAGCTGGAGGCCATAGTCAGATCACGGAGCAGAACTGCGATGGCGGTGTACCTAAACAGTATCCAGTTACTTTAGTGAAGTGAAGATTAACTAAACATATCCAGTATCAGAGTAAAGACTTAACATATGTACATCCCTACCAGCTTAGAATGAAGAACAATCATTTAAAAGAATAATTTAATCTACGTTGACGCTTGGTAGCAGATGCTACAGGATTGATAGGGAAATAATTAAAAAACCTTTAACAAAGCAATCTTATTTTAATGCCTTTCACAAAGAAGTGTATAATATCTTAAGTCTTAGGAATATAAGCCCTGTCCGTTTGCATCAGACGTGTGCTTCCACGTTTCCACATTCATATAACATTTGAACACACGTTGAAAATCCTTTGTTGAAGTAAAAGGTCTGAGTTTTAAAAATCACTTTCAGTGCGCTTTGAAAATTTTGTTAAAGGCTTTTTCATCTAAGTACTACTGTCAATTATCTGTGTTGTTCCATCCTCCATATGGGTCACAAAATTGGCAAAGGCAAAACCAATGACATTTATGTTTCTTTCAATGGAACATATTGTCTCGCATTTCTGATAAGAAATCGTTTTTCATCAACCACCAACTTTCAAAATAATAGAGTAGCAATTCATAAATTTCGAATGTCATTGAATCCAAAATGTTTCTCTTGAGCTTTCACATTTTTCTTTGCAACAATGTTCTATTTTCTCCAAGAACTGATTTGTTGTGTAAAATCTATCAGAGCAAATGCAGAGCAACCCACTAAGGATGTTTCAGACGCACTTACATTTGAATTTAATGAAGTAATTAAGGAATGAGAAAAATGGGGCCTATATTATTTTTGGAGAGCTGTTTTGTTGCATCAGCTGAGAAAATATTAAAACTTAATGGTTTAGCGATTTCACAATTCATTTCCAGCAACCGTTTGGAAACAAAAGGTTGTAACTACACTTTTTGCAAAAATGCGTGTCATACATGGTAATCTATTTTCCAAATTTAAAATTTTTTATATTGTAATTCTGATTTGTTCAGTATTTATAAACGATTTGTAATTTTATGGCTTAAGCTTAGAAACCCCATAATTATTTTTTCTAAAAGGAGGATATGCTGTAGAAATACCTAATTTTTAAGATATTGCATTAAATTGGACAAAAGTCAAATATATAATTCATATGTTATTGCATTATTTCGAACGGTGTTAACAGTGAGCAAGTAAACAAAATTCAGAATTACATTTTTCAGTACAACTGCAGTTTTTAACAAATATAAAAAAATTATTTGCCAAAGCTAAAAATGTGTTAAAACAGAAATAATTCCTTTATATTTTGGAAAAAAATACAAAAGTGTTCAATCACTAGCTTTTAGATTACTGGAGGCGGCCGCCCCNTAGTTTTCTGTAATGGCTAAAGTAATAATTATTAAGCAGCTAGTGGTATTGCAAGGTTGCGAAGTATTCTGAACACACATTACAAACTGAGTTTAAGTCAGTTACAAATAGCATCGAGAACTGCACTGAGTTAGGATAGGGAACACATAAGAACATCGCTGAGCTGAGATCAGAGTCAGCTGGAGGCCATAGTCAGATCACGGAGCAGAACTGCGATGGCGGTGTACCTAAACAGTATCCAGTTACTTTAGTGAAGTGAAGATTAACTAAACATATCCAGTATCAGAGTAAAGACTTAACATATGTACATCCCTACCAGCTTAGAATGAAGAACAATCATTTAAAAGAATAATTTAATCTACGTTGAGGCTTGGTAGCAGATGCTACAGGATTGATAGGGAAATAATTAAAAAACCTTTAACAAAGCAATCTTATTTTAATGCCTTTCACAAAGAAGTGTATAATATCTTAAGTCTTAGGAATATAAGCCCTGTCCGTTTGCATCAGACGTGTGCTTCCACGTTTCCACATTCATATAACATTTGAACACACGTTGAAAATCCTTTGTTGAAGTAAAAGGTCTGAGTTTTAAAAATCACTTTCAGTGCGCTTTGAAAATTTTGTTAAAGGCTTTTTCATCTAAGTACTACTGTCAATTATCTGTGTTGTTCCATCCTCCATATGGGTCACAAAATTGGCAAAGGCAAAACCAATGACATTTATGTTTCTTTCAATGGAACATATTGTCTCGCATTTCTGATAAGAAATCGTTTTTCATCAACCACCAACTTTCAAAATAATAGAGTAGCAATTCATAAATTTCGAATGTCATTGAATCCAAAATGTTTCTCTTGAGCTTTCACATTTTTCTTTGCAACAATGTTCTATTTTCTCCAAGAACTGATTTGTTGTGTAAAATCTATCAGAGCAAATGCAGAGCAACCCACTAAGGATGTTTCAGACGCACTTACATTTGAATTTAATGAAGTAATTAAGGAATGAGAAAAATGGGGCCTATATTATTTTTGGAGAGCTGTTTTGTTGCATCAGCTGAGAAAATATTAAAACTTAATGGTTTAGCGATTTCACAATTCATTTCCAGCAACCGTTTGGAAACAAAAGGTTGTAACTACACTTTTTGCAAAAATGCGTGTCATACATGGTAATCTATTTTCCAAATTTAAAATTTTTTATATTGTAATTCTGATTTGTTCAGTATTTATAAACGATTTGTAATTTTATGGCTTAAGCTTAGAAACCCCATAATTATTTTTTCTAAAAGGAGGATATGCTGTAGAAATACCTAATTTTTAAGATATTGCATTAAATTGGACAAAAGTCAAATATATAATTCATATGTTATTGCATTATTTCGAACGGTGTTAACAGTGAGCAAGTAAACAAAATTCAGAATTACATTTTTCAGTACAACTGCAGTTTTTAACAAATATAAAAAAATTATTTGCCAAAGCTAAAAATGTGTTAAAACAGAAATAATTCCTTTATATTTTGGAAAAAAATACAAAAGTGTTCAATCACTAGCTTTTAGATTACTGGAGGCGGCCGCCCCCTTCGCTTTTTTGGCTACACCAGTGCAGGCTTGTCAACGAGCTGAACTTTAGCACAGTTTTTGATATACAACGAGCCCAAGCCCAAAACCAGCCCATTTTAGGCAAGATAAATTTTTAGTTCTGCTTATTAATTTGATTTTGCAGATTTTTCTTATTTTTTCATTCAATATGCTTTTCATATAATTTTATTTAAGAAAGGTTTATTAAATAATAGGAAGAGCTGTGTAAATAATTCTAAGAGCGCAATACTCTTAAAATATTATCAAGTTAAAACGAGCCTCTTTGAAAGATTTGTGTTGCATGCCGAGCTGAGCCGAACTTACTTAAAGTTTAAAGTAGCCGAGCTTGAAAATTGCCGCTTGTTGACCCGTCTGCACCACTGCCTCCATTATGATTATATGTTTCGATTGTTTATGAATTAAATTTTTGCAACCCTAATCTTATTTCTAGTGACTTTTGTATTTGCTTTCACCCCAATGGATTTCATAGAAACCTCATTGTTGAAAAGTATACAATGTATAAAAAACTTAGAAGTTAAGCATCAAAAATGATTCCATAGATTTGACTAGACTGCTCGATATTAGGCGACGTCTTTATACAATTAGCCAATATATTTCGGAAGTTAGAGCTAACATCTTTGTAAATGCGACCTTTGTAAGTTTTATTGCCTTTAACAAATTTGTAAACTCCTCTCTTATTTAACTCACGAGCTTCTCTAGCTAATATGAATCAATTTAATTTATATTGTAAGAAAAATAGTGGGAATGTAAAAAATTGGACAACAATTTGAAATTCATACCAAACCTTCATCGCAGAGTGGATGTGTATATGGTATACTGTTTAATACTCAATTAATCAAGTATATGTTCCTTTCTTATAAAATTTTGATTATAGTGCATTTCAATTTTACACTTGTACATATTGATGTAGTGGAAGAGGCAGTACAATATTCACTAGTCATCTTAAAGGTTTCAATTATAACAGAATTCATTAAATGTCGTGTAAAGTTTGCCAATTTCAATATTTATTTGCAATTGAAAGGTTTAAATAGTTGTAAATATATTTTCAAATATCAAACACATAAAAGTAATAACGAATGCCAAATGAAAATAGAAATATTGTTCATTACATATTCAAAAGAAGATGCATAATTCTTAACTACATACATGTAATTATTTATTGGGTAATATATTTTATTAAAATATGCTAAAAAATATCTGATGAGAAGTAATCAACCGTATTATTTGGAAGAAATACAATTCAAGAAAATGTACATTTATGAAATAACAGAGGTTTTCAGTAGGAATAACTTAGATAATTTACATGTTAAGGGACATTTTTAAATGAGATGCATGAATATAGATTAGTTCGGCTTACATTTTGAAAATAAACTACTTTTTCATGTTTTTCTTGAGGAAAATATGGAAATTTTTCAATGCTCTTTGTTTTAAACTGCGTAGTGCTGAACACTAAATTATTGTATCTAAATTTGCTGAATATTTAGAAAAACTTTGTTTTCCACTAGATGGCGTAAAATATTTAAAATATATTAATTAAGCAGTACTATACTTTTCGAAAAAATATGAACCGCGATTTGTAAGAAGTTTCATGAATTCGTTTTTAGAGAGACTTGAATAACTTCAAACTTCAGTGTTTCTAAGTACACATAAATATTTGCTTGTATTCTTATATTTATCTGTTCGATAATAACGATTTCTAAAATATTGTGATGTTCTTTTGCAGGATAATTGATACAAATAAGCATTAAACGGATAATTTTCATCACGCAAAACACATCGTTGAAATTGTTTTCTGAATTATAATACTAAAAATTTAGTGATAAGGTTCTTGGATCAAACTTCTATATGGGAAGATCGAATTACATGTCCTCTTGATATTTGGATAGAAAATCATTTTCAAGTCCTGATCAGAGTTGGAATTCGGTACAAAATTTGGAACCGAAGCCGAACCGATATTTTAAACACGTACCCGAAACTGAATGTACCCGAAATTTTTAAAAATGCACAACATCTTACCCGAATCCTACCCGAAATGACGGATGGCAAGGTTATCTTCAAAATTTCAAACAAATGACAATGTATTGCTAATTTTTTAGACTTTTGGTGCGCTGATTATAATATTGAATCCAACTCTTCGGTTGTTTCCTGATAGGAACAGAAATCTAATGGCAAAGGAACTTATTGTCTTACTATTTTTAAATGTCAAAAACTGAATCAACGTGAAAACGGTTAAGATAGATATGAATTTTTTGAAGCAATTATTTCAAGACATCACTGCACCGTATGTATATGATAAAATAACAGTTAAAACCTTGGTTTTTGTAATTGAAGTGGCTGGCGTTTCCCGGAACATGTGGACTTTCCAGAAACCTTTCCCGATTTTTCTAGGAATTGAAGCCGCCCCGTCAGTTCTCCCGAACCGATTTCAACTCTGGTCTTGATGATATTACTTCTGCCTAAAATAGCCTCAAAAACAGGCAGCTTCTCACATGAATCCGCATTGTTACATTTGCTGATAAAAATTGTATACGTAGGATGCTAGTGAAACTCTTGTTTATCTTGACTATTTCCGCGTTATTATACTGAATTCCAAACCCATAGCTCAATAAACAATAAAATGTTTAGAAAACGTCTTATAATGGTTTAGAAGACGTTTAGAAATCGCATCTATGCGTAGAAGACGTCTTTAGGACGTTTAGAAAATGTTTCAGAACATCATTTGGTGGACACTAGGTTGCATTCAGTGACATTTAGAAATGGTGTTTTATAAGACGTTTAGAAGACATACCTTAAGACGTCTTACAACGTGTTATACCATTATAAAACTGGTATAAAACACTTTATTGTTTATTGGGAGCAACATTAATGATCATTAAAACTTTGGTTTTGTATTTGGCGATGGTGTACTAGTCGAATGTGGAAAATCTAGGAAGTCATTTCTCCCAAGGTGATGTAGCTTCTAAATCTGGCGTAAATCAAATCAATCGAAAGAATTCTTCTCAGATTGATAATATACGGCCTTAGGTTGTAAATTTCAACCTTTTTCCTTCTCTAAAACGTTTTTGAGTCTCTCCTCAATAGGTGAAATATTAAGAGAATTCGCAGACCACTGCATTTGCTGTGGAAAACAACTTGTCGATAAAGTTTGTGTGCATACCGGAAAAATTTCTTTAAGATATTTCTGTGTGCTTATGTTTCTTAAGGATGTCTTATTCACAAAATTTTAACCAGAAATTCCGATAGCTTAACTTTATTTCCAATACGAATTTTGAAAATCAATGACAACTACAGCAAAACATTTTTAAACGTTTATATCTCACAAGCTAATGAAGATATTTAAAATCTGAAAATGCCTCAAAATAGAGAATTGTTTTCTGTTTTTTAATTTAGCCAGGAACACCTGGCGTGATTCCGTCCTATGATATGATGATTCTAAATTTGCGTATGGACCCCATGGATATGGATATAATTTGAATATTTTTACAACACTCGGATTTTTCATTGAAAAATCTCTTAGTTGCATGTAATTCATATATATATATA
>CABFPE010000022.1:547735-558730 GCA_900660155.1 Hofstenia miamia | reverse complement strand
ATCACGAACCATTAGTATAACAGGTCACCGAACAAATACAATAGTTTCAAGAAAAAACAGGTTAAAATATATGCGAAGTAAGAAAAATTACTTTTTTAGCTTTCTATTGCACCAAACTTTGAAAATCATTCCCTCGGTATTTATAGCTTAACCAACAAACATATTTCTCAAGGTAATAAGGACTTTTGCAAAAATAAAGAGTATTACAGTAAGACCTGAAAATGTTTTAAAACACACTCACTCGAGAAAGGTAGTTGAATATTCTTCTGCTCTGATTTTGTCACTAACCCTGTAAGAGTTACTTCTCCAGATACTTGATTGCGCTGACGACTCTGAGGTGATTCAAATTCTCTAGGAACCCAGCCTCTATTTACAAGAAATACTTCATCAGAATTTAAAAATCGAAAGGGGGTTATAACCTAAAATGAAAAAAATTTATAAAATTTTTCTCTAAGTTAAAAATTTGAAAACCATTGAAAGCTTGTGCATAAAAAACCCTGATTTAACAAATTCGAAAATATAGTAAAGCAAATATCCCCACCTGCGATCCTTCACGTCGCCTCATCCGGTGCAGTGATCCAAATAACCCTCGTAGCACTTGCAATTCGAAATCAGGTGCAGAATTGTTGTAATCGTTTTGGTGCTCTGGTGCAGAGAGCTGGCGTGGCCCAAAATGCTCTTCGAAATCAGTTGAAGACTTGTTGCAATAGTTTCGGTGCACCAATTCCTTATCATGTAAAAATGATCCTTTTACTGTGACCGGTGTATAATCAACTAAGGAAGCCAAATGATTGATAGAATCAACTGAAATCGGTTTATTCTGCATTCTTTTCTGAAGAGTGACATGTAAATGAGGTAATTTATGATATCTGCATGATTTAGAGAAATTTGAAAAGCGTTAATCGAGACTTTGTTATAATATGTTAATACAATTTTTTCAAATTAGAATTAAAAAACATGGAAATTTATGCAATAACGTTTTGAAAATTTTTTTTTAACATTTCTGCAATGGATATGCACGAAAACTTGGAAACATGTCAGTCTTCAAAACTTCCATCATATCAATAAAATTCAATTTCCAGCGCCATCTATATAGTTGCCATGTGCCAAGGCCTGCACAAGCGAAAAAAGTTCCTAGTATGAACTCCCTAACTTTCTTCTCTTTAGCAGAGAGACAATTTCGCTTTGCATACAATCTATTTGTAAATATTCGAAATATACGCATTTCACTAAAACACTTATCGTAAATGTAGTTTTTGAAATAAAATAATTAAACTTTATTAAATAACTTATAGTTCGGATGCATTAATTGTTGAGTGTGATTACATGATAGATTGCTTTCTAATTTATATATATATATATAAATGTTTTTTAAAAACCTCATCATGACCGCGTTTCCAAACATATATCTTTGAAAAAATTTAATTTTTGACAAAATCATAATTAACAAATATTTAATGTATGCATAGAAAAAATCTAGTTAAATATAAATTCATAAAAAATTAATTTATGCCTTTGAAATGCAGTTGTTTTAAGTAATGTTTATAGATCTCTACTGTTACTGTTATATGTAATTCACAACATTAGCTATGTATTTATTCAAAATCCAACAAATACTAAATGCTAATATACAAAACAAATATAATTCAAAATTGTGCAGACATCTAAAATAAATTGTAAAAGTAAATAATATATATATATACCGGGTGTTTCAAAAGTTTCAGTACAATATATTTGAAATTATTTATTATATGAAAATAAATAAAATGAATAAAGAGCAATTCAAACTAACTTAGAATGTTACTCGAAAACATTTCCTTCTGATTCGTGACACAGATGCACCCTCTTCTCAAAATCTCTCAAGGTATCTCAATACATTCGCAAAGGAAGTCCGTTGATTTTTTCTTCAATTGCTGACCTCAAGGAATGCAGAGTTTCGTAGCGTCTATTGTTGGCAAAAACCAAAGATTTGAGATAAGGCCAATACCAAAAATCGCAGGGAATAAGATCGGGACTCCTTGCAGGACACTCGATCGGGCCACGATGCTAAACCATCGACCATTCAACTTGCTGTCAGAAATTTCTCTCATTTTCACTGCGTAATGAGAAGAAGCGCCATCTTGCTGATAATGTGAACTTCTATTTCGAGAAAAGTAAGTGAACAGTCAAAATCTCGCAGTATCTGCTATCACCTGTGACTGTTTGTTCCGAAATGTCCAATCGAATAAGACAATTCCAATTATATTATATATATGTATATTGTATTATATTATATATATATATATATATATAATAACGTGTATTTTCTGTAATTTACAGAAAATACACGTTATTTCCTCAACAATAACATATGTAGCAGTGTTGCTTTGCTTGAGCTTAGTAAGGCGTTTGATAGTCTTGATTACAAAATTCTAGATGTAAAATTAGAAAATTACGGATTTAGTGCTCCATCAAGAATGTTTTTGAACAGCTTCGTTAACAACAGACAGCAACATGTGCGGATTGATAATGTATATAGTGAGTACTTAGAAACTAATAAAGGGGTTCCACAGGGTACAGTGCTTGGTCCTCTTCTTTTCAATTTGTACATAAACGATTCGTCAACATATATTGTCGACGCAGAACTAATTCAATATGCAGACTACATTTGCGCCATACATAGACATGTGAGTCCGATAATACCCACAACAAATTTGCAGAACACTTTAACCAAAATCTGTAGTTACTTTAACCAAAACATGCTAACAATGAATACGCAAAAAACTCAGTTCATCATCTTCGCTCCAAGTGGATCAGAAGCAATAGCTAAAGACATAAGTCTAAAAGTTTCCGACGGTATACCTCCAATCCAAAACAGCAAATCAGTAAAGTACTTAGGGGTAGAAATAGATCAACACTTCTGTTATAAAGACTTCATAAACAGCAAGGCTCGTAAGATGGCGTTTGGAATACAGTATCTAAAACAAATAAAACGGTTTAAGCAGAGTAAAGATTTAATCAATGCTTTTGTTATTAGTCAATATACATATGCTTGCATTCTTTTAAGCAATATTAAGACGGCTGAGCATGAGCGTATAAATAGATTGTTTAACTGGACAATCTGTGTCATGTTTTCCATTAGTAAACATCAAGTTTGTAAAAAACTGCAAACATTATCATTGCTTCGTCCATTTTATATAACCAAGTACAACAGCTTAGTACACATGTTTAAGCAGTTGAAAACTGGTAGGACACTAACCAGGAAATATGTAAAATATAATCACCGTGCAAACATGTGCATAAACAATATACATTCAAGAAGCAAATACTGGGAAAATTCTTTTACAACCACATTTTGCAAACTGTGGAATGATTTACCTATCAGTGTAAGGAAAGCCAGCAATATAAATGAATTTAAAAAACACAATTTATTAGCAGAACAAAATAGTAACGGAATTCTTAAAATGTTAAAATTGTAGCGAAACTTCTTATTTTTAATCCATTTCAATTGTAAATATCTGTGTGAATTTTAATTTTAATTATTGTAATATATGTATATCTAAGTTCTTAGTACATTTTTGTAAATATGTATATATCTTATTTGTACATATGCATGATGCAAACAAATAAAGCTATTGAAGATTATGTATGTATATATTGTATTCTGATGATGATTTTCTAATCGAAACCGGTTAAAATTAAATTGAACACAATATTATACACATACATACATACGAGATTGCTCACCCCTGATGAAAAAGCTAATTTTGTGGAGCAGTCTAAACTTCACTTAAAATTACATAAAAGTAAGCTCAAGATCGAATTTATTGAAAATTGTATTGAAAAGAAATTAATACCAAAATTTCTGTCACTTTCAATTCCTAATCATCTAAGACCATGCGCGCATCACTTCAAGAAAATTCAATTGAAATCACTTAAATCAATACTTAAAGAAGCAAGGAAAGAACACAAGGTAAATAAGTTAAATTTTGATGATTTATTAGAAACCAAGAACAAAGTATTATTATTTCAACTCTGTATAACTCAGAATAATATGAAAGTTTGTGAAATCAAGAAACGACATGAAAAGAAAATAGAATTACTTATAAAACGTCAAGGAACTACAGAGAGATTTAAACTAAAAATACAGTGCTAAATTTATCTTCAGTAAAATTGACACCAGAACAAAATGAAGCATTATCTTATGGCATGAATATGAGTTGGCCATCTTCTTATAATTCTGTAGATGTTAAGAGTGAGACTGAAGCAATGTTCAATCATTATTGAAATGTGAAAAACCTACCACTGAAGTTAAAAACGACTTAAAGCAAAAATTAATTTTATTAACAAATGCTTATTTAAAAAAGCCTAATGTCTGTAAGAAAGTTAAAACTTTATGCTTGTCTCTACACAAATTAGCTAAAAATGATTCAATTTACATATCTAAATTTGATAAAGGAAATGGAATTGCAATCATTGACAAAAATAAATATTTTGAAAATATGAATAAAATTCTGAATGATAAGTCAAAGTTTATCAAAATTCCAAAAAGTAGTAAAGTGAAGAAAAACCAATTTGTTTATGAAGAACAGAAATTTAATAAAACGATATTGAAAATGCTCAAAAACAAAGAATTATCTGTAGATTTATATAAAGAAATTCATAGTATTGGATGCCAACCAAGTCGTATGTACGGACTTCCGAAAATCCATAAAGACAATAAAGATCCACCATTGAGACCAATTCTATCTATGATTAATTCTCCTATATATAAACTCTCGAAATGGTTAGATAAGTTTATAAAAATATACATCCCATCAAACTACAATTTAGTAGATACTTTTGATTTTCTAAATAAGTTGGAGAATGATTTTGAAAGCATTCGTGATAAAAGTAAATACATGTTAAGTTTTGATGTAAAATCACTCATTACAAAGATTCCTGTGAAGAAAACCATTGATCAAATCTTGAATTTAATACCAGAACATGAAATTTCCATATCCCATACTACCTTAGGGAAATTGTTAAACATAGCATGTCTCAATGTGAAATTCATTTTTAATGGAACTTGGCTAGCTTTGCCATGGATATAATTGAAAAAGAATTTCAAACACTAAAGATTAATAAACCACTGGTATATTACAGATACGTTGATGACATACTTGTTGTTTGAAGATAAATGCAATTTTTAAATGGATGCCTACCTGAAATACAATTTACAGTAGAAGAAGAACAAAATGGCAGTCTACATTTTCTAGATGTAACAATAAAATGTATCGCAAACCATCAAATACCCCGTTATACATTCCATATCAATCTTTTTGTGACCCAAAGTACAAGATCAACACAATTAAGTGCTTATTAAATCGAATTATTAAAATTTCTTCAAATTATAATAACATGATTGAATCCATAACTGAATTATATGAAATATTTGAAAAGAACGGCTATCCGCATAAATTTTGGATTAAAAATATTGTTGACCAAGCTCTCACCTCAAAGTCTATTGAATGTAACAAAGCAAATGATGAAGATAAAATACCAATATATTGGAAATTGCCATATATTGAGGATCATCAAAATCTATTAAAAGCACGGATTAAGATCATTAATACACAATTAAAATTAACGAAGTTAACACCAATTTTGCAATCAAAGAAAACGTCAGACATTTTTAAGAAATATTAAAAATATTATACACTATGCTTAACTGAAGGTGAAAAAGGTTTTTTACAAATTTATATATCTTAAAACTAATATATTACCTAGCTCATCATCAATTGTTTAAATACTATTGGTTTACTATGCAAAGCAAAAAAAATTGTTTGTAGCCATAGTTGTTCATGAGTCAAAATTTTGCAAAAAATTTTATCCCATGTCAATTTATAAAGGGAAAAATGAAGTAGATGCAATTGAATTTAATTTCATGAAAATGCCAAATACCAGATGTTCAATTACATTATCAATTCTAATTGGTTGTTGCTAATACCATAAAATAATGTAAAGATCTTATCTGTATCATTTGAATTTCTTGAGTCAATTTTGCATTTAATGAATTTAAGAGTTAAGTTGTGCGAAAAAAGGAAATACCATAAATTATTGATTATTGAAGAGAATCAAGACAAATTTTTTCCAGAAATTTGTATAATAGACGCTCAGCTAAATTCATCTTTAAGTTTTATCAATATTTGATTTTTAAATGCTGGAGGCCCAAAAACGCATTTAAGAAAAAAGACAATATTCATTTCAAGAAGTATGTTTTATTATCACATAATTGATTACGTCATTTTGTTTTGCTGTTAGAGGGCTACAACAATTTGTGCTAGAATTTCTTGTAATGAAAGATCCTATCGAAACATGCTAGTTTCCTCACTTGTTTATAAATACAATTGTGAAGAATGCAATATTTCTTACATCGGGGAGACTAAGCGCCATTTTATAACTAGGATCAATGAGCACCTATCAGGTCATCAAATGTCAGAAATGTACTTATGCATCAACATCATGCTAGAAAGAACAATTTTAATATAATAATGAGAACACCTAATACAAAGATTGCAGAAGCTTTAATAAGTAAGAAGCATAACAAAGATCCATTATTGAACAAGCAACAAAGTAATATGAGCATATTAAATTTATTCTAAGAGCATGAACATTTAAACATCATTAAATTTTAGTGTAGTAAATTGTAAATATTATTCCCACAAATTTTGTACTATGATGATGATTTTCGAATCGAAACCGGTTAACATTAAATTGAGCACAATATTTTATATATATATATATATATATATATATATACCTGATGAAAAAGCTAATTTTGTGGAGCAGTCTAAACTTCACTTAAAATTACATAAAAGTAAGCTCAAGATCGAATTTATTGAAAATTGTATTGAAAAGAAATTAATACCAAAATTTCTGTCACTTTCAATTCCTAATCATCTAAGACCATGCGCGCATCACTTCAAGAAAATTCAATTGAAATCACTTAAATCAATACTTAAAGAAGCAAGGAAAGAACACAAGGTAAATAAGTTAAATTTTGATGATTTATTAGAAACCAAGAACAAAGTATTATTATTTCAACTCTGTATAACTCAGAATAATATGAAAGTTTGTGAAATCAAGAAACGACATGAAAAGAAAATAGAATTACTTATAAAACGTCAAGGAACTACAGAGAGATTTAAACTAAAAATACAGTGCTAAATTTATCTTCAGTAAAATTGACACCAGAACAAAATGAAGCATTATCTTATGGCATGAATATGAGTTGGCCATCTTCTTATAATTCTGTAGATGTTAAGAGTGAGACTGAAGCAATGTTCAATCATTATTGAAATGTGAAAAACCTACCACTGAAGTTAAAAACGACTTAAAGCAAAAATTAATTTCATTAACAAATGCTTATTTAAAAAAGCCTAATGTCTGTAAGAAAGTTAAAACTTTATGCTTGTCTCTACACAAATTAGCTAAAAATGATTCAATTTACATATCTAAATTTGATAAAGGAAATGGAATTGCAATCATTGACAAAAATAAATATTTTGAAAATATGAATAAAATTCTGAATGATAAGTCAAAGTTTATCAAAATTCCAAAAAGTAGTAAAGTGAAGAAAAACCAATTTGTTTATGAAGAACAGAAATTTAATAAAACGATTTTGAAAATGCTCAAAAACAAGGAATTATCTGTAGATTTATATAAAGAAATTCATAGTATTGGATGCCAACCAAGTCGTATGTACGGACTTCCGAAAATCCATAAAGACAATAAAGATCCACCATTGAGACCAATTCTATCTATGATTAATTCTCCTATTTATAAACTCTCGAAATGGTTAGATAAGCTTATAAATTCCATCAAACTATAATTTAGTAGATACTTTTGATTTTCTAAATAAGTTGGAGAATGATTTTGAAAGCATGTGTGATAAAAGTAAATACATGTTAAGTTTTGATGTAAAATCACTCATTACAAAGATTCATGTGAATAAAACCATTGATCACATCTTTAATTTAATACCAGAACATGAAATTTCCATATGCCATACTACCTTAAGGAAATTGTTAAACATAGCATGCCTCAATGTGAAATTCTTTTTAATGGAACTATCTACGAACAAATTGATGGTATGGCAATGGGATTAGGTCCTTCCATGGCTAGCTTTGCCATGGATATAATTGAAAAAGAATTTCAAACACTAAAGATTAATAAACCACTGGTATATTACAGATACGTTNGAGCACAAAATATTATATATATATACTGTATATATATACTCCTCATCGTGCGTAATTAATGAAAATTTAGGTACTTGTGCCTTATCTCCCTCCCCCTCAATTTAAAACATGAGATTCTAATAAGTATTTCAACATATAGAATCACTAACCTGCTGCAGATATGGTTGATTTTTGAGATCGTCAATTGGATATTTGTTGAGGTCAAGCACGGATTTTTATAGAATTGCAAAGCTGTCCAGGTTTTTCTGAGTTCGTCAAATTACATCTCAAATATCTTTCTTTAAAGACAAATTTGATATGAATATTTGCATTTGCATAGCAAACTTTTCCAATACGTGCATGCGCACAAATTTCATCAGTGACTGATCAGGAATGAATTTAACTGTCGCTATCATTGATAGAACGTGTAGAAAAAGAGCGCGGGAACTTACAAACATTAAAACAAGCATTACATAAAATATTTCTTCTGCGAAATATTACTGTCACGCGATGGCGTACGAAAATTGATTCTGACTGCTATCTTTAATACATGGGATAAAAATAATTTAGGAATTGCATTAATAGTTGTTTATTGGATTGTGACTGTGATGTCTTAATTTTTTAGTTTTTTGGTTTATGGTCAATATATGATTTTGCTTATAAGTTATACATTGCGTAACTTTAAAGAGAATGCTTTTGTAAGGCCACGGTTAACTAGTGATTGTTTGAAAATTGATCTATCACACTTAAAAGAATTGCATGTCTAACTACACGAGATAATTACCGATGTGACGATCACAAGGAAATCGAACCAGCACACTTTCTTCGTGATCGTCACATCGACAATTATCTGGGGTTGTTAGACAGGCGATTTAATCAAAATGTGACATCACTTTTGAACCAATCACTAGTCTAACCGTGGCCTAAGAATTGCATTTACTTATTCTTTCAAGAAAATTTATGCTACTTTAAAAAAATCAATGTTTCAAGTACTTTAAAGTGTAAGTAAGGGTAAACAAGTAAAATATATAAACTTTAATTTTTAGTTGTATTCACTTCTATGGGATGGATGTACATGCATGCCAATGTGACATGGAAGACATTCCATGTAGTGACATGTAATATCCATGATTTCCCATGTCACATGGAAAATCCATGTAAAATGCAAGTTTAATCAGTTTTAAGCAGGTTTCGTTTTATTGGGATATAATATAATACGAAAGTAATGCGAATAATACTATACATAATAATAATACAATCTTAATATGAAATATACGATTTGTAATATTAATACGAACGTAATAAGATAGATACAATTAAAACTATTCATATTAAGTTTAATACGTTTAAGTATGATCATACTACGATTATTACGTTTTTTTTAACATGGGTAAGTTTGACTGATACTGTGAGAGCAATGGCCAAGAGATAGGTATTTCGGGGAAAAAGTGCGATTCCCGCTAAATCTAAATTTATAATTAATAATACCAGAATGAATTAACTCACCTGCCTCGCTTAATTGATAAATGAAAGAAAAGGATAGAAATGGAGAACCGTTGTATTTTTGATATAACCTAGACGGACTAATTCTCATTGTTTTAACTCCTGGTTGTTTTTATTACACAAAATGCTTCAACAGGAGTTTCTTGTTTCACATTAAACAAATAAATAAGTTGTAAAGTATTCTCAGAATTGCAAAGTCTGGTAATTAGTAAAGCTAACATCGCACAGTTTTAATACCAACTTGTGTGAAACAAGAAATGTATATCAAAAGGCACGACATATGGAGACTCTATATACACATTTACGAATTACAATATAGTGAATTTGTTTATATTTCTGAATTTTAACACTAAATTTTACAAATCAAAAAATATTCACAGCAATATGTAAAAACCAATAATATAATTCCCCGCAATTCCCCACGAGGATTGAAATTAACACCCGCCCCGGACAGAGATGTAAGTAGTCAAATCGGGTCTGGGTCTGGGTCAAATTGGGCCACACTTTTGTGTAGTTATGTCTGGGTCTATTAACATAATTTTGAATTGGGTCAAATTGGGTCTGGGTCAAATTAATGTACAAGTTGAACTTTGTATCTGTAAAATAATTATTGTCAATAAATAATTGTCACATACATGCAGACACTGGAAATAAATAATTTTATTGAAATAATTTCAATAAATAATATTGAAATAATTTATTTTACGAACAGAAAATAAAAATAATTTATTTTTGGGAAAAAATAATTTCAAAATAATTGTGCTTTTCAGTCACTGAATATATGATTTTTTTGCCTGCCTGGGAATTTGACATTTTTATCGCTGAGGCACAATTTATTTGTTTACAGACAAGGCTCGTTGCTAGCTCTCACGTTTTTCAGTGCATTAGCGGTCAACCTGTGGCGGCTGTGCAAACTGCATCATCAGCGTTGCAAACAACCAACCAATCAGGCGCAACTAGAAATATTCAGTTCTGCATTGTGTATAGCATTGTGACTTACAATTTGAGTGCTAGCATATCAATATGCCGTGACCTAACTCAAGCGCCTTTATGGTTGCCATGCGATCTTGATCATTTTTAGCTACACTTTCCTAAGTAGGTGTCCTCGCGACCGAGAGAGAGAGAGTGTGTGTGTATCAGAAGCAAAGACACTTTATCCAAATAAAAACACGGAACTAATAAGTGGCGGTTTGCAACAAATATTTTATCACAATCAACCACCACCATTATCTTAGGAGTAATACTTCAGGTCTACTCATAGTTTTCATTAATAGGCCAAATGAACACCGGT
>CABFPE010000022.1:476934-488419 GCA_900660155.1 Hofstenia miamia | reverse complement strand
GGAATAACAACACCAGTAGAGATATGCGAAATGGTGACAAAAACACAACAGGAAATCACTAAAGAGGAACTACTACTAACGTCATCTCAGTTGTTACTATCCCCAAAGACACAGACAATGATTGATAGAATAAATATTGAAAAGTGGGGAGACACAAGCCAAGATAGCACAATTGAATGGATTGACACTGATGATGAGCGATTCCTGGTAGAAATAAAAGTAACAAAAGAAAAGAAAGAGATAGCAGAAAGAAACTACCAGAGAATAAGGGAACAACAAACAGTTGCAATGATGAAATTAATGTTCACTGAAGCATTCACGCGCACAGAACTAGAATAACTGTTGAAGCCATTCAATCAGATCGCAGTCAACGTCGAATGCATTACATCAAAAATTGATATACAAGAACGCATATGAATGAAATTAAGCAAATGGGGACTCACGCAATCATTTTGGGAGACAATCCCAGAAGCAAAAATGAACTACCCCGCCACCATTGGCTTAGCAGTGGCATCCAACACAACGGGCACTTATGACGAAATTGAGAGACTTGTCAATACAAGAATCTTACTATGTACGCCACCAAAGATGATTGCAATACCCATGGTACTGCCAAGATGGAGACTCCCGAAGGAGGTAAAACCAGCAAAAGCATTTCTACACAAATACAAATCATACGTGAATTCACAACACAAAGCTGTAGAAATGACAGAACGGGAAGATTGCAAAAGAACGAAAAAGATATTGCTAGACAACAACAATAAGGAACTCATTTACATTGAAGGAAACATCACCCCAGATCAATTATATACAAGAGGAAGAGCAATACACATACAACTCCAAGAACTAAGAGACGAAATAGAGAAACGCCAGCTGTGGGCAGTCATGCTATTTTCAGGAGTTAACGATATTGTATGGACTGATATGTGGGAACAAAAGTATCGCTACTCTGACGTAATGAAAAGAGTGGAGATCGTCACTATGATGCACATTGGAAAGAATGATCCTGGCGAGATATCAGAGCAAGAAGTAGTGGATAACATCAGCTTTTTCTATAAAGATGTAGCGAACACGCAGCCTATGAAAGGTCTTTACTTTCTTTTATCCAAACATACAGATGAGAGCAGACTTAGCCCACACATGTAAGGCCAATGCGCAGATGACGCTCCTAATAGCAATAAAAGGCATTTGCTTGTATGAGAAATACTTTGAAATTTTCTCATGGAAAATGAATGAATTGCAAGAGATGACACCTATAGCGGAGAACATCAGAGAAACTTGATTTCTAAAATACGCAAACACCATCACCACCAAATGTGAGGCAGTATTAAAAATGTCGAAGCAATCTGAATACGCGATGATAACATGGGAAGATTCTGAGGCGGAGTCACTCATTAGAAAAGTGGACACCCTCATGCATGGGGAGCGACCAGTGCTGTCCATAACCCAAGCTGAGGAGGGCGTGTAGCATCACCCAAATGGAATAAGCTGCAAACAAGAGATTAGCGTCGAATGATTATTAGTGATGAAATATAATCAGAAATATGATTGTAAAAATTTAGTTAACTATCTTATTCATTTTGTAAAATGCAACCAAGTTACAATATTGTACATTCTAAGAAAAATACTGGAGCTGATTAAGTATTATTTGACAAATTGTAACAAGTGAAATTACACTTACATAAGAACAGCCATATTGGCAGAAGATTAATTCAAATTTCAAAATCAGCAGGTACTTAAAACTTTTTAAATAAATAGCTTAGAATTTAAGAGAAATTTGATGAACAATAAATTCTTCAGAGTTTATTTTATTTTTCATTCTTCATTTATCTGGTTTGATATTTAATAAAATGTTCAGCTAAGCAAGTTGTGTCGAGTAGTGGCTGGATTCCATCACTGGAGCAATTCAAAGGGTCCTTGTGCAAGTCACGAAACTGCACTTAAGTTATGGATAGGAAGTTTTTTGATTCTTGCTTAGTCTGACTATTGATCACTACATGTACATTAAAACAGATGCTCGAAACAGCTGGATAGCCAAACATTAGGATTATATCTTTATTACTAATAGTAGGAGACTTGACTATAATCAACTGAATAAATGACTTTACATGTATTGTTATTAAATGTAAGTATAGGAAACTGCAACATATTAATTAATTTCTAAAGCCAGTAATTTTACGGTAATGGCTACTTTAATATTATTTAAATGCAGTTAGTGTCAACGCCCAGTTGCTTTACTTAATCAAACCAACAAACACTTTACAGAATTGAGTTTAAGTCAGTTACAACTTGACATGAGTACACGCACTGAGCTAAGGTAAGGTACACATAACTAGTCCTCATTGAGCTGAGATGGTGCAGTGGATTTGGTCAATCGTTCATGAAGGAGAGGAACTGTGATTTGTAGATTGGCTTTGGGCAGTAGCCCACAGATGATTCAATGAGGAAACGTCACATGGCTTCGTCACCTAAATAGTGATGATTAGTACTTGATTAACCTAACTAGCTAAACAGAGAGGAAAAGTTGGCGGTTCACCAAAGTGGTAACTCCTCACCTGCAATTTACTGAGTGGTAGTTATTAACAATAATACATGGTGCAAATAGGCCAGGTGGAGGATGTTACAATAATGTACAATATTGTAACTTAGTTGCATAATACAAATGAATAAGATATTTAACTAAATTTTACAATAATTTTTTGATTATATTTAATCTTTTAACGCTGATCTCTTTGGTTTGCAGCTTAATCTTTGGTTGATGCTACATGCCCTCCTCAGCTTGCGTTATGGACAGCATGGGTTGCTCCCCATGCATGAGAGTGTCAGCTTTTCTTATGAGTAACTCCGCCTCATTATCTTCCCATGTTATTGCTGCGTATTCAGATTGCTTTGACATTTTCAGCACTGCATATCATTCAGTTTTGATGGTGTTTGTGTACTTCAAAAATCGTGTTTCCCTGATGTTTTCCACTATCAGTGTCATTTCTCTCAACTCATTCATTTTCTGTGAGAAAATTTCGAAATATTTCTCATACAAGCGGATTCCTTTTATTGCTATCAAGAGCGCCATCTGTGCATTGGCTTTGCAGGTGTGAGCTAAGTCCACTCTCATTTGTGTATTTGGGTAAAAGAAAGTAAAGACCTTTCATAGGCTATGCATATTTGCCACATCTTTATAAAAGATGCTGATGTTGTCCACCAACTCTTTTTCTGATATCTGACCAGGATCATTCTTTCCAATGCACATCATTGTGACAATTTCCACTCTTTTTGTTACGTCGTAGTAGCAATACCTCTGTTCCCACATATTGGTCCACACAATATCATTAACTCCCAAGAATAGCATGACTGCCTGTTTTTGTATTTTGTCTCTGAGTTCTTTGAGCTGAATGTGTATCGCTCTTCCTCTTGTATATAGATGATCTGGTGAGATGTTGCCTTCGATGTAAATGCACTCCTTGTTGTCATTATCTAGCAATATCCATTTTGTTCTCTTGTAGTCCTCCCATTCTGTCATTTCTATGGCTTTGTGTTGTGAGTTTACATATGATTTATACTCATGTAGAATGCTTTTGCTGGTTTTACTTCCTTCGGGAGTCTCTATCTTGGCAGTACCATGGGTATTGCAATCGTTTTCAGTGGGGTACTCAGTAAGATCTTAGTATTGACGAGTCTCTCAATTTCTTCATAAGTGCCCATTGTATTTGATGCTGTTGCTAAGCCAATAGTAGCGGGGTAGTTCATTTTCACTTCTGGGATTGTCTCCCAAAATGATTGCATGAGTCCCCTTTTGCTTAATTTCATTCGTATTCGTTCTTGTATATCAATTTTCGAAGTTATGCATTCGACGTCAACCACGATCTGATTGAATGGCTTCAACAGTTCTTCTAGTTCTGTGCATGTGAATGCCTCAGTAAACATTAATTTCATCATTGCAACTGTTGGTTGTTCTCTTATTCTCTGGTAGTTTCTTTCTGCTATCTCCTTCTTTTCTTTTGTTACTTTTATTTCTACCAGGAATTGCTCATCATTGTTGTCAATCCATTCGATTGTGCTATCTTGGCTTGTGTCTACCCACTTTTCAATATTTATTCTATCAATCATTGTCTGTGTCAACTGCGATGAAGTTAGTAGTAGCTCCTCCTTAGTGATTTCCTGTTGTGTTTTTGTCACCATTTCGCATATCCCTACTGGTGTTGTTATTCCACCTTTCTTTAGCATTTTGGCTCTTTTGATTATTTTTGTAAATGTGCATCACAGTCTGTTTCTGGCATGAAGTTTCATGTTCTTGTTTATTACTTGTTGCACGTCTTTCTGTTTCAGTAATTTCCTCACGTCCTCGGTGTTGACTAATCTGAGTTTTATTATTTTCTTTGTTGTTATCAATGGTTGATTTTGCAATTGTTTCAATCGTGTTTTGGATGTTGCACCCCACATATATTTTCACATTGGTTCTTCAAATATTTGTATCTCACTTGGGCAGATTCCTGTGATGTTTGCCAGTTCTACTATTGATATTCTTCCCGTTGGGTGATGCTTCATTATTAATCTACTTAACAGTTTTTCCATTGTCTGCATCTGTTTTTCATTTTTGTTCAGGGATTCAATCTTCTTGATATGTCCTTTCAATATCCAGTTTTTTGTCTGAGTGTTCATCGGTGATAACGTGATTTCAAACTTTTTAGCCTTTGTGAGTTTTATCCTTTGGTTCCTTGTTATGGGTAACCTTAGATCTTTGTCTTCCATGAGCAGTATTGCTAACAGCCATGCGGACGTTCTATACCTGATTTCTGGCGCATTCTTTTCCTCTAGTATCAGTTTATGGAAATCCTTTTTCGTGTTCAGCTCATATGCTCGGTTGATTTCTGCCAATACCATTTCTACTGTTTTGTGATATTTGTGTGCTGGTGCCTCTATTTTAATTTCTGGCCAAGATTCGTCTAACTTTTTCTGCAACTTCATGTTTGTCCAAACGTTTTGAATCTCTTTCAAGTGATCCTGGCGTTGAGTCATACTGCACTTGATGAATAGTGTCATGGCTTTTTCTAGACCTTCATTTTCATTTAGCATTTCCACCATTTTTGTTTGTTGAAAAAGATGGATTGCTATGCTGTTGTCTATCATGATTCCATTAGATCTGCGCCCAATAATCTATTTGTAGGTCAAACTGGATTAGTTCTGAAATTGTGAATTATTTTTTCTCCTATGGGAAGAAGTTTTCTGTTTGTAGTACCATGTCTTTTAAATATTTTGGTAGTTCCTCTAGATTTTCTCTCATTACAATAATTACTTTTCTTACTTGTTGTACTCTTGCCATTCGTAGTGTCTGATTGATCTGCTTTTGTAAGTGCTTACTGTACTCTTTTTCTCTTAACACATGTATAATTGTTAAGTTTTCTTCGTCTAAATTTATCTCTGGGATCTTTGCTATCTGTTCTTTATACGCCATGAGTGCTTGTGCCGTCTCAAGTGTAAAATCTTCATTGAATGTTATATGAGTCAGCTTCTCATATACAGCCTGTCAATTGTTTCATTCAACTCCTGTGGATAGCTAATCAATACATTTATTCTAGGCCGGTTGTCTCCGGAGATAATTTCTTGAACATGTTGTGCCGCATTTTTGTGGTTGCCATAAAATAAGGGTTCAACGATTCCCCGTTGATTTTAGACATTCACTTTTCTCTCTCAAGATCTTACTGTACGCTCTGATGTTGTTTCTGAGGAGGCGTCTATTTGCCTCATCCATAAAGTTAATCTGCTGGTGCTCAGTTCACAGTCCATAGGCTGTGAACTTATGCCACTGGTGCCCTTGAATTGGCTATCAGTTAAAACCAACTGTACTTGACCAGCCGTGGTTCCAGTGGAGATACCTTCATCCTTGAATCGCTTCTGGATCTCCACAGTTCTTCCACCACTCACATCTTCCCCTGGAACTCTGGTTGTTTCACTGCCCTTGAATTGGCGAAGTGATCCCCTGGAAGGAATGCTGCGAAGAGGCTGATTGTCCGTTTGTATCTCTGCCCTTGAATCAGCCTTGAGTACTACTAGGATGCCTCCTAATTCTGCGTTGCTTATTGACCATCTTCTCGTTCTCGTCCCTTCTGCCATTGAATCAACATCTGGTTTGAGAACTCCTGCACACTCGCCTCCTCGTGTTTATTGTTGGGATTCCATCGGTTGGTTGTGCCTCACTCACTTCCTGAGTGGTTGATGCATCCTTCTCTAATTTCCTAAATGCAGTTATTAAATTTATATCCCATATTTCAGGGTCATATATAGTTTTGTTTCTTGCAGCCCTCTGGGGTTGCACTCTCCTTTCCAATTGCTCATTTCCAATATCTGCTGTGAATTCTTCCTTGAATTCCTCCTCCGGGAGGCCATTGCTCTTTTTAAATTTTGAAAGTGCAACAGCCTGCCCATTATCTAACATGTATTCATTATTTGGCAATGCTTGTGTTATTATATGTGGTCTGGACCAGACTGTTTTTAACTTACAGACTTGGTTTGTATTGGTTAGTTTCATTGGTGTGAATGTGTAGACTTTATAGCCTACTTTGTGCGCATGCCTGTAAATTCTTTTATTATAGTTTCACTGCTGTCTCACTGCTGATTTCTTTGTATTATGGCATATTTTTTCGTGAATTCCTGAATCTATTTGCAAAGTTGGCTTATGTATTCATTGTTCAAGGCTTTACTATAGTCAGTGTATTGCATCAATAGTGGTGTGGCTGCCTCTTGGCCAAACATCACTTTAAATGGAGTGACTCCCGTTGTTGAATGTACCAACATGTTGTAAAAATACTCTATCATCTTGATCACCTCTCACAATCTATTTCCGCCAATCCTCATTGTTGTCACTCTTATCAGTTTTATGAGAGTTCTGTTCAGTCTTTCCACTACACCATTCGCCTGTGGGTGATATGCTGTAGTTCTTTCACTGACTATCTCTAGCATCTTTGCCATTTCCTGAAATAATCTACTTTCAAATTGGGGCCCTTTATCTAATATGATTGTTTCCATTGGCCCAAATCATAATATCCACTCTTTCATTACTATTTCCACTGTGGTTTCTGCAGTTGTGTTTTTCATTGGGATCATCCTTGTGTACTTCGTGAAATTATCCACCATCACTAGTAGAAATTGGTATCCCTCATTATCTTTTGATAGTTTTTCCAAGTCAATGTGAACTATTTCATTTGTTTGTGTGGCGATTATTTTTTCCAATGGTGCTCTCTGTGTTGGGAATTGTTGGTTATTGTGTAACAAACATGTAGTGCATTTGTTGATGATATCTTCAATCACTTTTCTTACTGCTGTTGTTATAAATCGCCCATTAAACGTTTTCTCTGTTTGCATTATTCCTAAATGGCCTTTTTCATGTGTTCGCCATATAAGATCTCTCTTAAAATACTCTGGTATCACAATTTGATTGTTTTGTCCTTCGACATACAGCAACCCATTTCGGTTTGTTTTCCACCTATAGCATTCGAAGTAGCTTGCTGTTAGCTTTGATAGTGTCACCTGGGGTTCTTTCAATTTCCTTATTATCTCATTAAGGATTACGTCATTCTGTTGTTTCTCTATGATTTCCTTTTCAGAGATTTCCTCCTTTATTATGATTGGTAATACTGTTTGACCTTTCTTGTCTATGATGATCTCTGGTAGCTCGTCATATTGGTTGTGTGGTAGGAATTGAAATTGCTGCTTTTCCCCATCTATTTTTTCCGCATCTCTTTGGTACTCTGACAGTGACGTCCAGAAGTCTGCGTTGCTGTGTAGAGTGCCCTTCTGATGCTCTATTGTGAATGTAAATTCGTTAAGATATTCTATCCATTGGGATACGATGCCTGCTTTGTCTCCCGAGAAGTTTTTTAGCCATGTGAGGCTGCTGTTATCTGTACGTACTTCGAATTCTTTTCCGATCAAGAAATGTCTAAATTTCTTGATGCTCTCAACTAGAGCTAGCATCTCTACTTTGGTGGAGCCATAGTTCTCCTCACTTGCCCTTAACTTACGGCAAAAAAATTGTATCAGCACCTCTTTCCCATTTTTAATTTGTCCTAGCATTGCTCCTATGGCAACCTTGCTTGCATCACAGTCTAGTATGAATTGTTCATTATAATCAGGTGTATTGAGTGATGGCAGTTTTGCTAGCTCCTCCTTAATGTTATCCAGTTCCTCTTGTTCCTGGCATGTCCATATGAATGGTACTGATTTTCTCATGAGTTTTGTCATCTTCGCGGTTTTTCCTGTGATATTGGGGATGAATGTACCGTAGTAATTGAAGAAACCCATTATTCTTTGGATATCTTTCTTTTTATTTGGTTTCTCTATCTTCCGTATCATCTCTCTTGCATTATCTTTCATTGATATCCTCCCTTTTTCTATGGTCCTTCCTAGGAAGACAATTTTCTCCTTCAAAATTTCGCATTTGTTGCCGTTTATCTGGAGTCCGGCTTTTCCCAGAATTGTTAATGTTCTGTCCAATTTCTCTATATGTTCTTGTACCATGTCGCTTGTTACAATTATGTCATCTATATATGCATTAATACCATCCTCCATTCTATGCGTCTTATTTTTCAGTACTTTTGTTATATATCTCTGGAATGTCACCAGCATGTTGCATAGTCTGAACGCCATGTAGATCCATTCATAAAGTCCATACAGTGTTATAAATGCTGTCTTCTCAATGTCCTCCTCTTCCATTTGCACTTGCCAATAGGCCTTGCACAAGTCTAGTGTTGTAAAATATTTTTGCTTGCTTGATTTGTACAGCATGTCCTCTATTCTTGGCAGAGGATAGGAGTCCTTCTTTGTTACCTCATTTAGCTTCTGAAAATCTATGCATAGCCAGTATTTCTCTCCTTGTTTTACAAACACTGTTGGTGCTGCATAGGGGCTCTCACTTGGTCGTATGATTTTATTGTCTATCAATTCTTCAAGTATGTGATTGTATTCGTCTTTCATTTATTCAGGCACTCTTCTACAAGGAAGCTTTATTGGTTTGTCTGTTGTTGTTACTATCTTGTGTTTCTCGCCTATTGCCTGCCCCACGCTTATCTCTCCATAATTGAATATCTGTTTGTGTCTTTCTAGCATCTCTCTTAATTGTATGAATCATTGATTGCTTTTGTCCCAATGCCCTTGAATCAGCCCCTGGGAGTACTCATGACTTGGATTTTGTACTCCTCATCAATTGCTTTTGTCTCAATGCCTTTGAATCAGCCCCTGGGAGTACTCGCGACTTGGATGGTGTTCGTCCACTCGCCCTTGAATCAGCCATGTGGAGTACTTTGCACTTCCACTTGTAAGTCATCAAATTGACCATGCAAGTTGTTGGCTCCATCTTTGTCTTCCAATGCTTTCCAAATCAATCTAATGTTCAATTTCACATATTTCCCAAATATCCTAATGTGTGACTTCTTTAGGTTTACATTCCGGTTTGTTGGGTTAAGAATTGGTATTTTACCCTTTCCATTTTTCACTGCACATATGCTAGATGGCATTGATACCCTTTTTGTGTTTATCCCTTTGTTTTTGTATATCATTACATCAGCTGTAATTGCTTCTTCTGTTCTGATCTCATACATTTTCCACTGATGCGGCTGCAAATGTATATCTTCTTGTAATCCGAACGTGATCATTTTGTCTCTGCCCTGTTCTTCTTCAATCTAGATCTCTTCCTCTTTGACTTTGATGGTTCTATCTGCATAATTAATAATGCACTTGTTCTTTATGAGGAAGTCATCTCCCAAAATTATTTCATGTGGTAGCATGTTGTTGTGTGTGTCCACTACTACCAATGATTGCTCGAATGTCGTGCTTGCCACTCTTAGCTGCACTGCTTCCAATGTTCCTTTTGTGTCTATATATTCACCAGATGCATTTATAAGTCTTTTATTGCACTTGGCGAGATCCTCTCTTGTAAAACCTAACTTTGTTGCACAGTCATCTGTAATTACAGAAGTTGCCGCTCCCGTATCAATGTTTGCTTTAATCATTATTCAATTGACAGATATTGTCATTGTGTTCACTGTATCCATGTTTGCCATAATCATTATTGATGTGCGGTTTTTAAGAGTTGGCCATCCATTTAGTTTTCTGATTCTTCATCAGTCTGGGGTCCTTCATTCATTTCTTCCTCTGATTCTATTAAGTCTTCGTCTTTGAAGTATCCTTGCTCTTCTCCAATCATATTTATTTGCTTGTGGCAATTGACTCTCTTGTGTCCTTTCTTCCCACAGTTGTAGCATTTCACACCTCTTTTGCAGACCTTCTTCATTTTTCCGTCTCTGGTTTTTATTTTTATCATTTTCTCCTGTTTGTCTGTTTCATAAGTTTTTGTTGTATTCTTTGGTTTAACATTGCTCCTCCACATTGGTGTTTCTCTATGCCATGCTGCCTTCTCATTTATTCTCGCATTGTTTTCAATTGTGGCTTGTATTTCCACTGCCTTTCTGATCATTTTCTCTAGTTTATCATCTATGTCACACTTGATTTTGAATTGTGCCCTTATGTTGTCGGGCATACCTTTACAAATGTGCAAGAAGAGGTCATATTTTGAGTATTGATTTTCTCTTGAGCTTAGCATGACTAGCCTCTCAACCTGTTGTATGTAATTGTGAATGCCATCTGTCTTTTTCATTTTTGTTCCATTTAGAATTATCCTATATTGGTTTTTGAAACTTTCATTTCCATAATATATAATGAAGTCGCCAATTAGTAGTTCATAATCTGTCTTTGTTTCTGGATCTAGAGCAGGTAATACTGCACTGCCACTCCCATCAAGTGTAGGGGGAATCTCGCCGCAGCTGAGTGTTGGCTTACTTTTCTTTCTGCCATCGTTAGTTCGAACATTTGAAGCCATTCCCCGAAAGTTGGGTTGTACCCATCTACTCTACCATTAAATTTTGGTAGTGTGGCTTTGCAAGGGATCATATCGTTTCCCAATTCTTGGTTCAGTATTGAGTTACTGCATTTGGGTTTAATGTGTTTTGTTGTCCCTTCTTCGTTTCACAGCTGTGTAGTTATCGCTTTTGTGATCTCTTCCATAAATTTCTTTTTCTCTGCCACATTCTCATCGCCTGAAGAATCTTCTTCTGATAATTGATCATTGAGTGGTGTTGCTTGTAGTTCGTGTTCCTTTCTGCCTTCAACCTGGAAGTTGTGGGAGTGTATCTTCTCTTGTCATTCTTCTTTGTTTAGCTGCAATAAACTCAGTTTATCTTTTAGATAAGCTACTTCTTCTTGCCTCAGATCCTTGTCTCTGATTAGGCGTTTGTTCTCTATTCCAACAAGTTCTGTTGTGCTTGTGCTGGCTGTGGCTGTTCACTCTTGTTTGTTTCTAGTCGGATTATTTTTCTCCTTAGTTGCATTATTTCCATGGCTTGTACATCATTGTCTTGTATTAGCTGCCGGTTTGTTATCTCTAATACATTATTTTTCTCTTGCAAGAGCTGATTCTGCTCTAAGAATCTACTATTTG
>CABFPE010000022.1:343919-356785 GCA_900660155.1 Hofstenia miamia | reverse complement strand
ATATATATATATATCTATATATATATCGACTCAATGGTTGTATTGTAAAAGTAAAAATAGTATCAGTAAAAACTATTGAATAAGAGTACAAAGAATTATAAAGAATAAATATACGAAAAAACGTTAGTTTTGGAAACTAAATAAATCCTTGTTCCGTTCGCAAAAGATTAAATTTTCTGCGTTATGTGCAGATAGACTTTGTCGCTTTGGAGACATTATAGCAGAACCAAGAGAATTGATTCTTTCAAAAGCAACATTTGTTGCTTGAACTGGTAAAACTACTATAGCAACAAAAGATAAACAAGGATTAAATATACCTTACAATATACCATTAAAATGCGTATACCATACAATAATGCGTATACATCAACAATATAACAAATATATCTCCCAACCGGACCCCCCTCCCCCGTCAAAGTATTTTATTTATATTAATAGGATTCCTATAAATAAATCATTTATTTATTTATATATATATATATATATGTATATATTAATATTAATAGGAATCCTATATAGGATTATAAATATGGAGAACTCTGTACACAGGGATAGATTAGTTATAGCTAGATGCTAGATCTAAATGTCACTTGTTTGTGATTGAAATAAATGCCGCTACTATAAGCCAACAGTTAATATGAGGTGCCCAGAGGCAAAAGGGCCAATCCACCATTCGGTAGCTTTGAGAAAAATAGCTTTAAAGTCTTACCATTTCTATTTTATGACAGAAACATGAATATTTGGTTTATTTTCAACCTTATTTTACCTATGTATAAAGGCGAATATTGTGACAAAATTTTTCTACTATCTAGGGGAAGGTTTAAAATTTCGTACCCACATCTAACTCAATATCGTCAATTTGGCGGATTGGACCCTTTGCCTCTGGGCGCCTCATATATTTTACACGTGTTTGCTTGGAAATTCATGGCTCGGCTGAATGTTTTTAAAAGTGCGAGCCGAGCCCCAGCTTGAACAAAGATCGCGAGCCCTCGCCCTCGCAGGGGTATAACATTCTGTATTTCAAAACATTGCTAAAAATATTTAAAAATGTATTGTTTTACAAAGCAAACATTTTATAATTGAATTATAAGAGGATTGAAAAACGGCGGGAAAGGAGCATTCATTTTTGAACTTCAACTATTTTTAGATTGCATAGAGAAATTGTAGTCTTGGGATGAACACAATTGGCAAGTGGGACTATTCTATAGAAATAGGAATGAATGACATTAGCCTTAGAAAAGATTGATATAAAAAGGGGACTTCTATTAGACTTTAAGTTGGCACGACATGGTAAATGGTGAATAATAATATAGGTGTCAATGTCAAGCCAATTGTATAGATTTTTGTGAAAGAGGATATCATCACTAAGATATATATATATATATATATATATATATATATAAATCATCCATAATAAGAATAACAGATATACAATATCTTTAGATTGGGAATGGATTCAGTTAAACTACATGTACGTAAACTATTTCAAATATTGTCACAATGGAAAGATACATGTACAACCAATAATTTTAACGTAAAAATATAAATATTCATTAATGAAATGCAATTTACTATGAACTGAATGGAAACAATTTGAATGAACGATTTAGTATTTTTTTATAGTAAATTTAAAAATATCGTAAATTCATTAAATAATTTATTCGTCCTCTCCGATTACATGTTTGACCTGCTCAGCGATGTGTGGGTAGGTATTTTGCTGACTGTGCTTCCTTCTATTCTCTTCTTTTCGTTTTAGCGCATCATTGATAATTTTAAGTTCTTTTTTTGCATTATACACGTGTTTCGGCAGATGCCGATGTCGGATGATCTTTCTGATTTCTGGATGATTTTTATAACTTTTTATGAGTCTTTCATTATAATTTAGAGAGTCCTTCTCCCTTTGAGACATTATTGCAATTTTGTCATCTGCACGAGCCTTCCACAATCGGAGATTCATTTCATCTGAAGCTGAAATGACGTATCGTCCGTCTAAAGAATACCGCACACCTGAGACGCGCTGCATTCGCTGAGTATGGTATACCTCCCGAGATGAGCTGCTATTGCATTCCCACAATCTTACAGTGCGATCGTAGGAAGCTGAGGCAAATTCTCGTCCAGAATTATGAAAATTGACATCGAGAACTGCTGACGTATGTCCTTTATGTACGAAAACAGCAGAACTAAGTTTTCTCATATCCCAAGAATATAGATTATAATCTTCACACGCAAGCACAAATCTGGGTGCCTCCTGTGGATTCCAACTAATAGCGTTTGGTCTCAGTTCCAATGTCATTTTTCGAAGGGGTTGAGGTTGCCTTGTGTCTATTAACAAGAGTGCACGAGAGTGAGTAGCTACACCCACAAGATTCTTCTCAACAGGCGAGCATCGAGTATGCAACATTGGACTGTTACCCCACTCCCATCGATGAAGCGGATCCGCCCGTAAATGTGACCAAAGCTCCAGTGATGTGCCAACACAAACAACCATCTCTTGTGAATCTAAATGATTCCGATTTCAAAGGGAGTAACACCATAGATCATAGTTTGCACATTTCAATTTATTAACTAGACCTACAGTTGGGGTCATACGTTTACATACACCAGCAAAGCACGAACAAATTTATCATTTATTCAGTATATCTTACAGCAATCATGGTATAAACCCAAGAACAAGCAGACAACGCTTGACTGCAACTACTCAAAACACAATTTCAAATACGTCGGCAATGGACTCTTCTTTTCAGTTCTTGCTAAATAATTTCAATCGGATTCAGATCCGGGCTTTATGCAGGCCATTGGATAACCTCAATCCTGTTTGATTTGAGCACGTTTGTGACCAGGTGCGATTTGTGCTTCGGGTCATTATCATGTTGGAACATCCACTTGCGACCCAGCTTCAAATTTTTCGCTGATTGCTTGATGTTTAGAGCCAATATTTTCTTCTTTTCACACGATACCATTGACTTTTACGAGTTTCTAGTCTCCCTTCCAGCAAAGCACCCCAGAGCATGGGCCACCCACCCCCACCATGCTTCAAAGTGGATACAGTGTTCTTTGGTTTTAGTGCCTCACCCTGCTTTCACCAGACATCATTGTGGCCAAAATATTCAATTTTAGTCTCATCGCCCCATAGGCCAGAAATGTTTTCTTTGTCTAGGAACTCATTGGCATACTGCATTCTGGTCTTCAAGTGTCTATTTTTGTGCAAGGGTACTTTCCTGGTCTGATAGCCTCTCAAGGCATGGCGATGCAATATCCTTTTCACTGTACTCTTTGACACTGGTGTTCCCTCCATTTCCAAATCTTGGCAGAGTTGATTTTTTTGTGATTTTGGGATTTCTTGTCACTTTTCTGACCAAATTCCTCTCAGCATTTCTTGATAATTTTCTTTTTTTCCTGATCTGGGTTTTGTTTCTACTGATCCAGGTACCTTATTTTTCTGAACGATAGTCTGTACTGAAGACCTGGGCAGTTTCAATCGTCTAGCGATGTTTCCATATGACTCCCCAGAATCTCTCAAGTCAACTATGTGGGTTTTCAGGTCTGTGCTGAGCTCTTTGCCTTTCCCCATGGACACCAAATAGAAGGAAATAGGTTAGCTTGTTGTGATTGTTTATATAAGTTGCTGTTGGGTAGCTTACAAGTATTTAACAGTACCTATCTTTTATTAGCAAATGTTTTCAAGCACATCTACTGTCCTAATTCAGCACTGTATGTAAGCTTTTGATCCTGCTTTTTCAGACTTTATTGTGAAAATATTACATAATTCTAAGAACTGTTGGCCAACATTGAAATTGTGTTTTGGGTAGCTACATTCAATGGTAATCTGTTCATTCTTGGGTTATAGCATGATTGCTGCATGATTGAAAAACTTGTTCATACATTGCTGGTGTATGTAAACTTATGACCCCAACCGTAAATAGCATTTGTACTTGATATATTTAATATGAACTTAAACAATTTAAAAATTACTGCTTGCACGAAGATGATCTAAAGAATTCGGTGCCGACTGCAGCTTGCGCGTCACTTCAAGTGAAGGAAAAGCTTCATCTGCAACAGTGGCTTCTAAATCCAGCTTATATAGAGCCAATATCGAATCTGCACCACAAGAAGCAATAATTTCTCCATTTGGCGATATACCCAAGCCTAAAGAAAATACAACCAATTTCTTATTTTGCTTTTATGGTAAAAACTAATTATTAGACAAAGTGACACTTAGGTTCAGTTTGTTAGTATTATAAATCAATTTGGATTCCTTAAATGCAAAATGGTAAACGATGTTATTCTTGATTATCTAGTTTTGTGAGTGTTGATAATTTTTCTTAGTACCTGTTGATGAACCGCGATGTGCCTGCACTTTGCATATTAACCGGCGCTGAGCAAGATTCCATATAATGAATTCACCCGATGAAGAAGATGATAAAAATGTGGAGACAGAATAGGGATGTGGTTCAACTCTTTGAACAGTGTCATTGTGTCCTTCTAAACAACCAAGAAAAGGTGCTGCAAATACCTTCTGTAACTTAGCAGCATTGAGAGCTCGGGTATACTCGCGTTCTTGCTGAAATGGATGCTGATCTGCCGAATAGTTTCGAGGTAGTTTATGAATTTTCTGAGAACTATCACGAAAGAGAACCGATGGGTCACGTGACAACACTTCAATTTTCATGTAAAAAGCTACTTAAATCTAAAAAGATTCTTTCTAACTGAAAAAAACATAATAATGAGTTAATATAAAGCTATGGGCATTTATCATGTAATAACAAACATTTACAGACATTACATTACTGTATATCCTGATTAAGTCAGAAGGCATTCAAATATAGATTCACCATAGACTATGTCATGGACCTAGGAGACACGCATAGTATTTAACTAGAAATGCTGATGAAAAAATCATTTTAGAAATAATAGATTTCTAAAAATTTTAAATGGTCTTGATTATTTCCCATTTAATAATACAATAAAATCAGAATACAAAAATATAATTTATTAAAAGCTTTATAGACAACTTTGATTTTTTTCTCAGAGCATTTTACCAATGATCAGGCCCAGTTCTTTGTTTGGCTAAAGGTAACGGACGAAATACATGTCTATACCACAGAAAGGCAGTAAATATAGCAATTCCGTACCACGTGACAATGTATTCCAAATGTTTGTTTCTTATGACCACACGAGTTTGCCCGCCGATTGGGCCACCTTTGACACTACTGTCACTATTGGCTTCTACCATTAACGCATTGCATTTTGCAATTCTGGACATTGCCTCGACATCACGGCTGAGGAAAATTCGCTCATGTTCTAAAAAATATGAATAAATTATTCATAAACTCATTAGTTATTAGCTTATACAAAATATAATACTATTAAATGCAAAACAGGTAGCCTAAAGTTATGCAATTTAATTGCTACAATTTTATAAAAACTGAATACCTGACAACAAATACACTTGGCGCTCTCCTGTTCGAAATTTTATTGTCCTTGTGCTTTCTAATTTATCTCGCTTACTTTGAAAAGGTTTTGAAACCTTTGTTAGTATTTTGACGCTTTGTCCGGGATAACGGACGGACGACTACGGCCTAAACGTTTACGGTGCGGTCTACCACTGCTTTAATTTTCAAACACCTTATAAATATAAATATATATATATATATATATGTACATATGAGTTGGGTCGACTTGCTTCCAGCCCTAATGTAAACAATGAATAATATATTAAACTTTGCAGTTCCATTGTAAAAATGAAAAAAAATTAACTTTCAATATCAAGGAACACTAGCATAACAGGCAGACACTGGAAATAATTTATTGAAATATATTTTCAACCAAAAATAAATTATTTTTATTTTAAGAACAAAAAATAAATAATTGCAATTATTTTTTTTTTGCAATTATTTTCAAAATTACAGCACACAAGATAAAAACATTATTCAATGATTTTCAACAGTTACTCAGCAGTTTCTTTATTGATAACCAAATCCAGCACTGAGGAATCCCAAAATCGCCTGTTAACCTTCAAGAACATGACGATTTCCAAATGCATGGGTATCATGTTTTTGCGATGTGGGCTCATGACTTGCTTAGCTGAACTGAACAGACGCTCTACCAGGTTGGAAGTTGGCGGCACCCAACTTAAATGACATGAAGCGGAGACTTTCTTTTTTTTCAAAGCAACTTCAGCAAAGTTAAGCGAGTTTGGCTGATCAGGAACAACAGAAATTTCATTTCTCCAAAAACAGACGCCAAAATATCGGTTTCATCTTGAGCCAAATTTTCACCTAATATAGAATTGCTGATAGCATTCTCCAGTAGTGGTGAATGAACGATAGTCGAGTTCTTTTTGAGATAATTTCGGAATAGTGGAAATTCTTCTATCAAAGAATCAAAGAGTATGCACACATTCCCTAGGTTAATATCTTCTTCCTGTAATTTAAGTGTGACAGAATTAATTTTTTGGAGTGTTGAGAATAAGGTTTTCAGTTCTAGCGCCTCTGTCAGCAAAAGTAACAAAACAGTCATATTCGGGTCTGTGCTGTCAATGAACAGTGTCAATTCAAAATATCGCCTAATCATTGCAAACGTTGAAGACCACCTTGTAGCATTTCGAAGAACGGGACGAAGAAATGTCTTATGTCGGAGCTTTGCTGCTTCTTTTAGAGTACTGATGGCCTTCATGAGTCTAGCTACTTTTTCGATTGTCGGCTCGTGTTTTTCTAATTGGCTTTTTACAGCCAAGTTGAGACGATGACTAGCACACCCAATAAACGGTGCACCAATTTTGTCTGCAATAGCCTTGTTGAGGTTTTCGTTGTCACCTGTCACGAATTGAATATTTTCGAGGGACTTTCCAAACAAAGATAAAACAAATGTAATGAAATCTATGTGTGAATTTGCGTTCATGCATTCTTCTTCAATCAGGGGCGAAAGTGCGAGCAATACGACTTCCTGTTTGTGATCGTGAGGAAATACAGCGAAGACACCCAAGTAGTGTGACATATTGTGTGACCAACCGTCTATTATCAGTGCAAATTTGCAGGGTAAATATGCCTTGATTTTCTTTTCGACTTCTTTTGTAACTTCCTCCATGTAATACTGGACAGATTTACCAGATATATTGTCTAAGCTGGAGTACTGGCGTGTCTTCTCACTGTCCGGAAAATTGAAGCAGTGGTTGTCGGTAACAATCCAATCGATCCAGTTATAAAGCAGTTTCGCTTTTTTGGACGCTTTCCAGTTCGAAGCAGTTTCAATACAAGCACTTTGTAAACCACTTTTGTCTGACAACTCCTTTAGATAATTCGGGTGATCGATGGTAATATGGTTTAAAAGGTTTGCATACCCTGTATTCAGGCGTTGTTTGCGTTTACGGCCGCACTTGCAAACATACTCCCCTTTTTCAACTTCCATAAAGTAATGCTCAATGATCTGCTTATTCATTCGTGGAGGCATATTGATATGCTAGCACTCAAATTGTAAGTCACAATGCTATACGCAATGCAGAACTGAATATTTCTAGTTGCGCCTGATTGGTTGGTTGTTTGCAACGCTGATGATGCAGTTTGCACAGCCGCCGCAGGTTGACCGCTAATGCACTGAATAACGTGAGAGCTAGCAACGAGCCTTGTCTGTAAACAAATAAATTGTGCCTCAGCGATAAAAATGCCAAATTCCCAGGCAGGCAAAAGAACCATATATTCAGTGACAGAAAAGCACAATTATTTTGAAATTATTTTTTCCCAAAAATAAATTATTTATATTTTCTGTTAATAAAATAAATTATTTCAATATTATTTATTGAAATTATTTCAATAAAATTATTTATTTCCAGTGTCTGATAACAGGTCCCCGAACAAAGAAAAAGCAGGCTAAAATATATGTGATACAAGAAACTTTATTTTGTCAACTTTGTATTATAGGAAACATTTTCTAAGTATTTATAGTTTAACCAACATACATAGTTTTCAAAGTAATACCGACTTTTGCAAAAATAAAGTAAGACATGTTCTTTCTATAAATTTGCAGCCGAATTCATTGTTTTGAAATTTAAATGTTACATAGAAAGTTTTAAAACACACTCACTCGAGGAAGGTAGGAAAATATTCTTCCGCTCTGACTTTCTCACTAACCCTGTAAGAGTTACTTCTCCAGATACTTGACCACTTTGACGACTCAAAGGTGACTCCAATTCTCTAGCAACCCAACCTCTATTTACAAGAAATACCTCATCAGAATTTAAAAGTCGAAAGGGGGTTATAACCTAAAACGAAAAAATTTATTAAATATTTCTCTGAGGTAAAATATTGGTAAACCATTGGACAATGTGTATCAAAAATCTTGAATTGACAAATTCAAAAATATAGTGAAGAAAATATCCTCACCTGCGATCCTACTTTAGTTCGTGGACGCTTGAGTTGAAATTGTGCGGACTTGTTGTAATCGTTTTGGTGTTCTGGTTCATAGAGCTGTCGTGGTTGAATATACAATTCCTTACCATGTAAAAATGATCCTTTCACGGTGACCGGTGTATATTCATCTAAGGAAGCCAAATGATCGATAGATTCAACTGAAATCGGCTCAGTGTAAACTCTTTTCTGAAGAGTGATATGTAAATGAGGTCATTTATGATATCTGCATGATTTACAGAAATTTGAAAAGCATTAATTGAGAATTTGTTTTAAATTGTGAATATACTTTTTTTTGAATTTGAATGGGGACTATTCACGAAATTTTAATTCTTGAATAAATTGAGAATACAAAAATTATGACATTGGAAAAAAACTATCATTTATTAATGAGATATTGAACACATAAAACAGCCTCCCCACTTGATTATGCTATATCATTGGCTATACAATATACATTTTTATGTCAATAATGTTGATTATCTAGTTGGGGATAGAAATAAATTTAAAATGTGTTTGTAGTGTTCTTACAGGTAAATACAAAAAACTCATCTATTAAAAACTCTTAATAATGAACTAATTTAGATTTATTTTTGTATGGCTAGTGACGTCATCCCTTTGAAATGCGTGTAATGGGATGACACTTGTATCTTTCTTGAACAGAACATTTAAGCAAATCATGTAGTGATGTTATAATTTTTTGAATTTATTCAAGAATTAAAATTTCGTGAATAGCCCCCATTAACAAACATGGAAATTTATCCAAAGGAGCAATGACGTTGTTTTGAAAAAAAGCATTTTAACATTTTTGCAATGGGCATGCACGAAAACTAGGAAACATGTCAGTCTTCAAAACCTCCATCGTATCGATCAAATTCAATTTCCAGCGCCATCTATATATTTGCCATGTGCCGAGGATTGTAGAAGCGATTGGAACTGCGAGCAAGATGTTTCCCGGTGTCGCCATCTTATCTTCAGCGGAGGAAAAATTTCGCTTTGAATACAATCTATTTGTAAATATTCGAAAAATACGCATTTCACTAAAACACTTATCATAAATGTAGTTTGTCGAAATAAAATAATTAAAATTGATTAAATAACTTTTAGTTCAGATGCATTAATTGTCGAGTGTGAGTACAGGATAAATTACTTTCACATATATATATATATATATATATATAATTTGTTGATAAATGATTTGGGCAATACAACTTAAATTACATACAGCGTTTAGCATTTTATGCTGCAATGTACAATACGAAGTTCTCGCCAACACTATTTTCAAATATTTCATAACTGATGCTATTTCAATTGTATACACAAACTGATTGAATTAATGTCCTGCATAATTGGCGCTTTGGCTATGGTGACTTAGGTTAAGTAAAAATGCATAAAAATGGGCGCAAATCATCACCTAGCAAGATATTATATGTAAGCCGCCATTACAATCTGTGTACAATAGTCCTAAAACTATTTTCTACAATTCTGCATGCACCTACTAAATGGGCATTTAAATATTTAGTTTTTGGCTTGGATAAAGCTTCATCATCATTGATAACGCAAAACCATCTTCTTCAACAAATATTAATTTTATTGTTGCTCTTTCGTAAATTGAATGATTCATTAATGACAGCCCAGAATTTTGATTCACAAAAGGCCACTTTTTCTTCCTGGCTGTCCAGCATTAACATACAGAAATTCATATTTTGCATTAAATATAGCTATTGGGATAAAAACAAAGATCCATTATTAAAAGGATTTCGTATTGCAAAGGGCCTTCCATCATGCTATTGCAAAATGCTAGTTGGGAAGTTTCAATGTATTCTGCAATTGGTAAGCAATCACTTTTAGTACACATGCTTTAACCCTTTAAAGTCTGAACCTAGGTAATTTAATTTTTATTATAAAAACTGTATGATGCATATTTAGTAGGCTATACTTAAAACCTCAGATGACTTTTTTATGATTTTATAAAAAGCTTCTTTCATAATAATGGTGGGACTATGTATCCCATTAGACCTTTCACTTGGGAATTTTAGGTCCCAGTAGGCTCATGTAAACATTAGCGGGAACTATAGTTCCCGTTCCACTCGAAAGGGTTAAATCATGCTTAAGTATATGATCACTAACTTTTATTATGGTTAGGATTCAGATGGGAATCTGTACAAATACAACATACACAACACTTACAATTAAATATATATTTTAAAAACATCACGCCTTAACCCTTAACGACAAAAAAAGTGTTGGTGCTAATATAGAAATGGTATTATACAGTCTGTTTAAACATTTATAGGACTAAAGCACTTTATTCTTAAGCGAGCCCTTTCTGTTGATCTGATAATCGGCAGCTAATCGGTAGAATTAAGTACTTTTTGGTGTGATCATATATCTTGATATACATAATTCATATCATTTACACTCAGTTATATAATATCACAAATTTATATCACAAAAAGATACAATTGAAACTTAAAAATGATATAAGTTGTGCGTACACCCGTTTGATAAATGTTGTAGTGAACAAGTTTCGGTACTACAAGGGTTAATGTAGTAAATACAGCATTCTGATATAATATTTTAAAGTATTACGAAATAAAGCATCAAATACTTCCTTACATATAAAATCCACAAAAATATAGTTCTTCCGAAATATCAATAAACAAATCTTTTCAAGTGAAATGGTTAATAATTGCTATAACCTCTTCTGCTTGAATGTGAGTTCATTCTCTATAAAACAGAAAGTGATTGTTAAAAATTCCTAGAAAGCAAGGCGTTCTAAATTCGTAGAAATGCTCAAGTTATTCATTAATAAATCCTAGAATTTTCTAATTTTTATAATATAAATATTTGATTTTTGATTGGAGAGCACTGTACGAGCAATCCGTGAGTAAAAACAGTAAAACTTGTTTCCCAACCGTGAATAAATTTGAAATAAAGCTTTGGCTGCGTACTATGTATTGTTTACCATCAAAATGTGGATATTAAATTATTTATTCAAAAAAATAATCTGGCTCAACTATAATAACAGACTCTCAGCCCCTTTACCATGCGGCGCTTAAATGTAAATTATACAATATGAAAATTTAGAATGTTCAATTTCCTTAAATTAATTAATTTTCTTTAAGCAGTTAAATGTTTCTTGGGTAGCATCAGAAGAGAATCCTGCTGATGCCCTTTGGCGTTTTAGTTATCAGTTCTACCATCACTAACTTGCTCCCTCTGATTGCATTAACTTTCTTTACATTCCTAGAACTTTTGATCGGCTCCCTCACTCTATTCTTCATGGCAAATTTAGTCTATTTGGCTTTGATGCTGATTTCATCGAACATTTCGAGTCTTAAATGGCCCATCGTCGTCAGTGTGTCAAAACCAACTAGTCTTTTTTTCTCTTGCTGTTATATCTAGTGGTGCTCCTTATGGTTCTGTTTTTTGCTGTTCTCTTCCTCCTCGTTGCTTTCAACGACCTCCCTCAATCTGTCCTCAGCTAATCCTGTTTACTGTACTTCGATGACACTCCGATTTTTAACTTCAGTAGTTCTTTTGTTAGAATATTACGTCCGATGTTGAGCTTTCGTCTACTTGGTCTTCCGATAACCATCTTCGTTTAAGCTCAACTAAGACAATTTCAACTTGCTGCAAACTTAATCTGGTCAGACATGGGTGCTTACGTCTCCGCAAAGCTCTTTGCCAACTTCCGCAATGTGAAACTCTCTTTGATCAAGTCCTCGCGTCATTATTTTCTACGCTTCTCTCCGTTGGCGGCTTTCTCTTGCCTTGTTCCAATCCACTCTGCCACTGTCGCTCTACTTCCAAGCCTGATGATCTCCGCCTGTTCAATCGTTTGCTCACTCGCAAATTGGACCTTGATCCTTTTGATTTCATAAAGTTCTCTAATTCCCGCTCCACTCACTCTGATGGTGTTGTCACGTTTTCCATTCGTCGTCTCAAGAAACATCGCATCCTTCACTCGTTTTTCAATCGTGCTTGCATTGCTGCTAACTTTACAAAGTCCTCATTTTTAGTGGAGTTTCCAGAAGAAGGTTTATTAACACATTTTGTCAATTAATTTAAAAATCGTACATCAAATCACATAACGATAATTGACAGCAGCTCAAACTGTTTTGCTGGAAACAGGATTTTAATTATTCCAATGGGAGACTATACTGCCTATATGACCTTGCAAAATATGCAAGTTACTTTAATTAAGTTAAGTAACGCCTTCTGAAGTTCACAACTTAGGATTCTTATGTTACAATATAATTTACATTAGTAGGGTGTTTATCAATGCAATATCAGACGCTGACAGTGAAATGGAATTCTCTGTTTTTAAGGAAAACAGTAAATTTTATGTGGCTTAGTGTAATATTTTATGTGTCATGTAATCTTTGTAGTAAATCTACATGAAGCTTAGTTTTCACAGTATATATATATATATATATATATATATATATGTATACTGTG
>CABFPE010000022.1:326448-340329 GCA_900660155.1 Hofstenia miamia | reverse complement strand
ATATATATATATATATATATATATATACTTACAAAATGAATTTTTTATATATAAATATATGCAATATTATATTTTATAAAGTAGTAACTTGAATTAAGATTATAAGGATGCTCGAAATAATCTATTTTAATGACATGCACTTGTTAAAGCGAACAGGCATTTGACAATTTGTTTATCAAGCAGCCATATTTCTAAAATGCTGCTGTTGCCATAAATTAATATAATGAAACTGACATATCATATTTTAATTTAGGCATAACCTGGTCTTCAAAAAACTGCAAAATATTTTTTAATTTGTCAAAAATTAATTTTTGTCTATTTCGCCATGTTTGCAATTCTGTCTTCTGTGCATCGGTGAAAACATTTCCTATTTGTGACTTGAACATTTAGTATATTTAAATTTATTAAGAAATTTATGACTATTGAGAAGCATCACATATCTTATGCTAATGAGTTTAGACAAAAACGGTATGAAGCAGTATATGGCTTTGACCAAATAGCTTTGCCCTCAATTGCATTGGCAAAGAAGACGGTCGTGGCAATCATAGCTATCTTGTGGATGGAAGACATCCTCTCCACCAGCTTCCTTAATATAATCATAATAGATACGAATATAAATCTAAATCAGGGCTTTTGAACGAAGAAGGATAATCCCATACACTCTTTGAAATACCATAAGAATACACCCGGAGTAAAGGGTGGTCAATGTGTATAAAAATAATACAAAAATCGGTACAGCCTTTCCAACTATCTCCGGGTAATATATTTTCTATGTTAAACGACAATTCGCAACTGAACACTCGTTGGTGATCACACGTGCAATGAAATGAATTAAATTACGAATAAAAACTGAAAACATTGCGCGAGTTTCTATTCAAAAACTTTTGTCCTTCTCAGGTGATGAGAAACTTGGTTTTAAATAGCACATTTAACGCGTACCTAAGAAAGCAATTTCTACTGACTACTTATTTACCATCTAAGCTTAAATGCCGTTGACTTCAATGAGCTTTATCACTGTTTCGTAGTCGTTGATTACGTACGATTTAGTGGCTTAGGAGGAGGAGTGAAAGTGAATACTTCCTGTATTGTTTCGACGCAATATAGAAACGTGATGTACGAATCAGGGTAATTGGAAACTATACACCAATTCGTGTATTTATGCGAGATAAAAAACAAATTCTATCCAAGAAGTCATGTTCATCCTCTTTCTCAAGTGTTCTCTTCATAGACTCTACCTTCAGACTCAGAGAATTCCTGATTGTACAAAGGAATTTTAGAATCCTTTTTTTGCTGAATTGTTTTAATACATTATCATTTTTACTATATTTAAAAATAAGCTTACAATATGATTAAATAATATTAATTAAATGTGCCTTTCCGGATTCATGCATGATCCCGAAATTTTTAACCATTTTCCAACTTAATCCATGTTTAACCCATTTCATGTAAATGACACCTGCTTCAAAAACATTTTAGAAACTCCGTGTAGTATGGAGGCGTGATTCCAAAAAACAGGCGCAATCTGTGAAATATCTGGGTTTAAAAATTGATAATAGGTTAAACTTTGATGATAATGTTCTAAAGGTTTAAAGAAGCATTGCAAAACATGTAGCAGTTATTTTACGATTTCGTCACTTTGTATCACGGGAAATATTACTCTCATATTATAACTATTACATTCAGCTGATTATTCGGTATGGGTTAATTGTATATGCTGGTACTTCTAGAAACAAACTGGCTCCAATCCATAAAATCAAAAAAGATACTCTTTTAAAACAGTCGTATCCGTCACAATATCTCTTTACAACTACTAAAATTGATAGTCTCTTAGATTTGTATGGAAGAAATGTCTAAATTCATTATTTAAATTAAGGACTTAAATGTTATTTAGAGTGATAAACATTTCAAAATATCTACGCATTTTACATAATTGAGCTTAAATATACGAAATAAATGGAATTTTAGTATGCTTTTGATAGTTGAAGCCTGCAAAGGTACAGAATAGTGGAAAAATATACATTATTAAGGGGTAAAAAGGATACAAAATACAATAAATACATAAACAGTTTAATAGGCATAGAACGATAGCTTAGCATAATTTATAAAATAATTTCCTCGAGATCGAAATTAACTCTACATTAGTTTAGGGAGTACCTTTGTTTGGAAATCTTCCAAATATTTGTTTTGAACATAATATAAAGATCAAAGACTTTATTTAGGTTAGATTTAGACTAGATTCGGCATTTAGCTGTCAGATAAATTGAACGTGAACCAGTTTATTATCTATTCGCCCGATTATCTACGCTGTCCCATTACTGTAATATCCAAAAATGTTTCTTAATTTATATTTATAATTTTGCAATGAAGAGACACTTGATGAATTAGATCTTGTACGTTCTTAGTCTTCGATATAATTACTGTTGTTTGCTACGGCATACTTGAAAAGAATAGTAATATTATATTACGATTGACAAGATCGAATCCCAGTTTAAAATTATGTGTATTTCTTTCTAATACGAAGATAATGAACAATACGCTTACCTACTGATTCGTGGTGTATGATAAACACATCTGTACACATGTACAGAAGATNTTTACGATTTCGTCACTTTGTATCACGGGAAATATTACTCTCATATTATAACTATTACATTCAGCTGATTATTCGGTATGGGTTAATTGTATATGCTGGTACTTCTAGAAACAAACTGGCTCCAATCCATAAAATCAAAAAAGATACTCTTTTAAAACAGTCGTATCCGTCACAATATCTCTTTACAACTACTAAAATTGATAGTCTCTTAGATTTGTATGGAAGAAATGTCTAAATTCATTATTTAAATTAAGGACTTAAATGTTATTTAGAGTGATAAACATTTCAAAATATCTACGCATTTTACATAATTGAGCTTAAATATACGAAATAAATGGAATTTTAGTATGCTTTTGATAGTTGAAGCCTGCAAAGGTACAGAATAGTGGAAAAATATACATTATTAAGGGGTAAAAAGGATACAAAATACAATAAATACATAAACAGTTTAATAGGCATAGAACGATAGCTTAGCATAATTTATAAAATAATTTCCTCGAGATCGAAATTAACTCTACATTAGTTTAGGGAGTACCTTTGTTTGGAAATCTTCCAAATATTTGTTTTGAACATAATATAAAGATCAAAGACTTTATTTAGGTTAGATTTAGACTAGATTCGGCATTTAGCTGTCAGATAAATTGAATTTCGATATTTTGACAAATGGAAAATTATACACTAGTCCAATCGTCAAAACATGTTTACTCCGTCATAATATGGTACTTTTTACCGACAGAAGGAAACTTCAATCCGACATACGGAAACCATGAGATCGATATAGCAAATCTTTTTGCAAAATGTACAAAGAGTAGCATAAGTGAGGTATGAAGATCAATAACATTGGATAGGCAAGTCAAAATTTAATCATATGCACATCAAAAGATTTATCTGAATATTTTTTTTAAAATCATGCATAATATCTTATCATTTTTCCTAGATTAGACTAAATATTAGGGTACCTGCTTATTTTCAGCAAACTTTGTTAAAAGGATTTGCTATGTTCATCTCAAGGTTCTGTATGTCGCTTTGAAGGTTCTTTATGTCGGTAAAAAAGGACCGACCTTGTTTATTTTTAATTTGACAAAATGATAGTGATGTCGAATATTCATGGTCTCATAATTTTAATTTGGTTACTTTAACATTTTAGATTATATGCAAGACATATAAATTAAAGCAACTATTAATTTGGAATTGTGAAAGATGTTTAGTTTAATTAATATGATACTGTAGCGTTTAATAGTATAAAAATAATTCATAAAGTTGATCTGAAAACCATAGTTAACTGGGGTAACTTATATTTTATTGTAATTGCGTGCATATTATTAGCCGCAAATATTGTTTTCAAATAGTAGGAAATCATTGCACTTTCTTCAACTTATATGTTCATTTGCTGACAGTTTGTGTGTAGTGACTAAAGTATATTTAAATTAATTTTATGCTTGCGGCGACTGCATTATGCTGCTTTCCTTGCTGCATGTTGGTGTTAGTGTTACATATCAGTTCTGGTTAAGGTGTAACCCGTCAAAACGGGTAGAAGCTTTTCGATTGTTTCAAATCATATTAAAAATCTTTTACTGATGATTTCATGTTTTTTATATTTAACTTTAGTTCTTACTAAAAATCTACAATTAGATATATTTTATGTGACAAGAGAGCGCCTTCTTTATAATTTTATTTACATTCCAAAATGTATGAGAATCATAACATATTCGATGTATGGATATAGTCAGTAACCATTGGCGCGCATGCGAGAAATATCAAAATGCAGAAAACGTTAATATTCCCCAATGGTATATACTTGATAGCTAAAATGTCAGTAGTTATAAACCAAATAAACCTCACCGAGATCCAATGTAGTTTACCCATTCTTTAGCTTTTAGAAACTAAAAAATTGGTGTATAGGATAGGAACAAGAAAGCAGTTATAGCTTAAATTGGTGTCCACAAAACTTGCAAATACATTCTTCTTTCGGGCTACAAACCGTGTTTTGTTTCGCAATTTTTAGTGAAAACCATGGGATTTTACTTTCATTTTATGGTGTCGATGACGCTATGAGTGTTTCATCGATCTGCACTTGTGAAGTATTCAGCCAAAATGAAAGCTTCTCTTTCTCTTCTGTATTCTACATAATCTTGCCATGGTTTATAGTTGAATTCACGATTTTGCTGCAAGCTGACACAAAGATGTTGGGTATTACACAGATACAATGCCAAGGTTGATGACATGATTTTTGTAGACCAGTGGTTCTCAAACGGCCCATAGATCAATTCTAGTTCAGAAAATTTTTTTTACTAAATGAAATTTCTACAGAAATTTTCACTATTTTAAATTACTAAAAGTAAAAATATTCGCACGGCTGTTCTGTTTTTTATAACTGATGTACATAAGTGTTCTGTGAAAATGAAATTTCTACAGAAATTTGTACTATTTTAAGCTTCTAAAAGTAAAAATATTCATACAGTTGTTCTATTTTTTATGTACATAACTGTTCCATATAAATTTACTGTTAAACATTTTATTTGTATAAGATTAGTTTTTCTTTAAAATGAACATAATCATTTACGATATCTTTAATAACAATTTCTCTACTATATTATTAGTGATTATTTTTGCGAGGTGGTGTCCATCGAAAAGAGCTTGTTTTCACTTTATTAAATTCTATAAGGCTCATCGTTGCTAATAATGGCGCGATCTCCTGGAGCCCGTAGCACATTATCGGACGCATTTTGAGATCACACAACTTTAAGCTTGTGGAGATTTATAGCTTTTTCAAGTTTGGAATTGAACTAACTGCTGGCTTCGATTTGGCTTTACGTTTTAATATGTGTTTCGTGATTATAAGACTAGGTTGTAGCAAAATACCGAGATATTCATATCAATTGCATTTTATTCAAAGTGATCGTCATGACCAAAATGAACCTATTTCCTAAGTTTCATCCTTTGATCTTCGATATACACGCAGACTTTAGGTTCAGAGCACCACTGCCGTAGGATCATCAATTTCGTACTTGACTGCGTACAGAACTATGTCGTCTTCATAAAACAGAAATCGTAGATCCCTCAAAGAGGTTAGAGGATCTTTTTCAATGTCATGGAGTGTGTCTCATTCGTACAATTGCGAATTAAATCCAATAGAGAATGTTTCAATTGTCGTAAAATCACATTGCCAACAATTAATACTTGAAAGCGTTGAAGACAAATATGAGGCTGGGGGGTCTAATGTGTTTCCGATTGAGAATATTTTTTCTAACAACATAATAAAGGAATATATTTTTTCATAAATATCAGTTCTTGTGATAATTTAGTATATTTCCGCAGAATTGAGACCGGTTGTAAATAATCTTGAAGAATTAATATCGTTTACTCAATCCCTAAACAACAGAATCCAAAATTTGATATTGTCAAATAAATTGAGGAAATCTAAAGTTTTTTCAAAGAGATTCAAAATCATATACTTTATACATCTAATATAGAATGTCGTTTTTCACTCAAATATAGATTTCACCAAATGCAAGTACATCACTATGCGTACTTATCAATTTACAGTACGCATCTCTAGGAAAGGAAGTTTTTCTCTATAAGTGTATGACATTTTGCTTAATGCTTACTCAAATACTGCTCATAGCGTGCTTTTTCCCGTACCAATAGTCAATCTCACAATGCATTTTTTTTCTCTAGTTTGCATATCGTGCTGTTACAATGTCTAAGCTTATTTCATAACAGTGTCAATTATGTCAGTTGAATAACTACACATAACAGCTTTGTTACAGAACAAGTAGGCAAACTGGAATCAGCAGTCATCTGTGCTAAGTCAATCAATAATTGTCGTAATACCCTCAAAGCATATTGCTTCAGCCTTAATGCAGAAACGTTTTGTTTATATAAATGTCTTGAACGCATTTTATAATTTCCACTGAAGAAAAGTTGCAAAATCATCAAGGAGCAGTAAGAAAAATTCTAATTAAACCACTGTATCCAACATCATAAACATCATTGAAGCAGGCAGTCCAAATATCCTTCAATATAGAGGTTAGTGAACAAGTTTTATTGTAAAAAGCTAACAAGTTTCACCCAGAGAAATATTGAAGAATCTGCCACATTTGAAAAACGTCGCCGTGGTGTCTGTGAGAAAATGTTAGTTGCAATGTTTCATCTGTAGGCATCAATTCTGAAAACCTGAAGAAATGGAAAGAAAAAATTTTGATTAACCTGCTAAACATTTACATTCCAAAAGACGCCTTCAACTCAGAGGATGCTATACTGTTTTGAGACCAACATCTGATAAATCATTCTGTTTAGAGGTGAGAAGTGCTTTTGGTGGCAAAAATCATAAGAATCAATAACAGTGTAGTGAATCAATTGCTGTAAAAAAGTTTCCGTTACTTATTATTGGGGAAATCTGCAATTATATTGGCATTCAAGAAAGCTAAAGGTTATGTTACCATCAGATTTCACAAAAAGGATGACAAGTTAGCTGTTTGAATAATTTCTTCGCTATTTAGACATGCAGTTTTCCAGACAAAATCGTTTCTACTCTTTGCTAGATAAATTGAACGTAGTAATTCAGAGCACTTAGGTACAAAACGGTTTAACTAGTTTACCCATCAGCAAAACCAACCTTGCTGGAATCAGGTTGAATTCCTCTTTAAAAAATCCCAACCATGTAAGTGAACTAAACGCGTCAATATTACAAGCAATCATTGAGTATTACGATAAATTATATTTCGAGCTACTTAGAATTTTTCTAACATCGTATTTACTCTGATTAAACATCGGAAGTAAATTTCATTAAGCAACACTCCTCACATAAATTAGTGTTTCAATACCGATCCTTTTTCGAGGGATAATCCAGACCTTCAATGACCACATGTTATACTGGTATTGAATTAAGTATTAGTGAATCTTCGAAAATACGATTTTTTGTTACTGCTGCACTAAAAATGTTTCTAAATCTTTAAATGATTAAAAGAAATAATCATGGGATCATTGGCAATAAAGCTCCCTTTCAAAAGCAAATTAGACCATTTTTTTGAAAATACACCCTCAATAGAATTCTCCCTGCAAACACGCTCGAAATTTGTAATGTTTGGTTGAAAGTTTTTTTTACTAGTCGAAGTCGTGCAACAATACTTAATCGGATCAGAACGTGAACTTTGATGTGATTGTAGGTTATATTAGAGCAAAAATTGATTAAAGCGAGATCCTGTCAATGCTCATCTTCTAAGATTTTTAGTAAACCAAGCGATGAAATGTAATCACCAACAACTGTGGCTATTCTACCACAAATTTTACTGTTTGATTTTAATTTTTACTGCCATCACATTCGTCTATTCAAATTTGTACTACTTATTTTTTGTGAATGTCCTAGCGTTTATAATCAAAGTAAATATCTTGAATTTTTCCGGATATCGTGTATAATATACTTATTCAGTGTGTAAAAATTGAATTTTTTTAGTAGGTGTGAATATTTTATATTATGTCAGCGAGAGCTACCACCATATATCTCGTTATGTCATTTCAGTGTGTATTTTTCTAAAGACCATGTTTATGTGAATATATGATAATTTCATTTTTCGGGAATTTAATCTCGACTGTGGTTTATATAACTTGAACTTTTGCCTAAATCCTCCAAATATTACAGTATTTTTTTCTCCCTTGCAAAACACCCGTGGCACACCTGCTACAAGGAACTAGTGGGCTTTATCAAATAGTCCACTATTATCAAATTTACAGAGTTAGAATAGACGACAATATTCAGTCAAATCCACATTCTTAATTGTTTAAGTCAGAGTTGCACGTAGTTTCTGTCAGTCAAGGCATTGAGTTGGGTTGATCACCTTTTTAAGTACGAGTTGTTTGAGTTCTGTTTGGTCATATTCATATATTCATAGGAAGGGCTAATGGGTGCGCCGTGTGTGTATTTTAAAATTATGTATCCAAACCCTTTTATATATGATTTTTTGAAATATATTTCCATTTTTCTTATGCATATAATATATGTGATATGCTGTATTTTAAACGCATTTAGAATACGTGTGTTTTTCTGAAATAACTATGAAAATTTAACATATTGCATGCCGATCATAAAGAAAAATTGAAATATAACAACCAAATAAAGAATGTATTTCAAAATTCCATGAATTAATACAAAATAAATTTAGATCAAGTCCAACGTAATGTCCCTCGTATTATGAAAATACAAATACTGTTAAAAGGTATATACGATGAATTTTCTAAATATATATTAATTTTATTATGTTGTACTTATAAATTCAAGATTTATCATTATTTATAGGAAATTGAAACAATATTAACCGCTTCATTCATTATTTTTTGAGTACATAAAACCATTTTTAACTAATAATATATTCCCTTTTTTGAATTAATATATTCCATTTCAAAACGATAGATATTTTAAATATAACAAAAACAAGGCTGGGCCATATTATTTTATAACTATCGCCCTTGATAGCTAATTGCCAACCACCGATATTGGTAAAGAATTAATGTCGCGTACCGCACGGTTGCCACACATATGACGTCATTATGTGGATCATAATTTCGAGAAAAGTAAATTTTTAGAGAAAAAAGATTCTTACAATGTTTTAGGATGTATTGAAGAATATAACATTAAAATGAAATGTATGTCAATAGTTGCACTTAGAGAAAATTGAAGATGAATGACATGAAAATTCATAGCATTTTCTTCTGGTCCCACACGTCACGCAATTTTGGGGAGGGAATTCATGTACATAGATTTTGATTTTAGATATTACTATATCAATGAATGTACTCTTGTAGCATATGTGAGGAAATTTCCTTGCCAAAGTGATAAGCATGTGTGCGGTTTGATTTCTTGAAAAAAGTCCCAGAAGTCACAAAAATTATGTTGGGTTTAGCCTTTATAAAAAGATATGTATTAAAACTAGAAGTCTATAAATTTGTGAAGACTGCATACGATTATTTGCTCCCAGTTTCTTTCACAGACTTGTACCAAAGAATACATAGATTCATAGATTTCCAATAGGCTAATGGGTTGAATTGTTTTCATAAAATTAATTAGATCTTTTTCGCTTAACAGATGTTGATTGGCTAAAAATATTATTATCTTTATCGTAGAACTATTCATGCCTCACAAAATAAAACAAAAACTGAGTCGATAGCATAAAAAATCATGGGGCTATAACTCTCTAAAAATAATCTACTCTAATCAGTCGAATTTTATCAGATGAACTTTGAATTTGATAAAATTATTCATTCTCTTACCAGTTCGGCGGGCATTAAAAAACCTGATGCGATGACCCGGTTCAACTTACTATGATCCAGTTGCCTGACTACCTGGTTTCAACTGTGCGAAAAGTTCCCGCTAGACATTTTCAACTCGAAAATTGAATTTTTTTTTAAATAAATAAATAGTAGGCTACAAAACAATAAATTTAAGAGGCTTCTCTATTTTAGGAATATTAAGAATAAATGTAAAGCGATAACATGTTTTGAAAATATTAACGAATACGCGGGAAATTAACGATTGCAACGGGTAAATTTTAACTCAGCGGAGATTGGACAATTATCTTATTTAAGTCAATACGCGAATTTCAATTAGTCATGTTGATAATATACAAAACATTTTTTTTGTATAGCGCATGCTTCTGACGGATTTATCCAATTATTTTAAAAAGATGTTTCATACAATTATATTTTATTTCGATTATCCGAACAGAAAAAATTCCCTCCTGTCGAGATCTGGCAGCTAGTGGCGTCACGGAGGGGGTGCGAATAAAACATATGTTATAAGAAATTTTAGACAAATTTGGGACGCCAAGTTTGAAATTTGGAGGATTTTGGGGTCCCAACATTTCAAAATAACTAGGTAATTATATAAATATTGCAAAAAATTGGGGCCCAAAATTAAAAAACATCTTCAATAATAAATTTTGGACAGCAGATACAAAATATTTAGTAAGTAGTTACTGAACATTTATGCATAAAATTGGGAGTGGGGCCAATTTTATAGAGACGTCACTGCTGCCATCAAGCAGATGAGGTGATTCTTAACACAAACTAAAATAGTTCTTTAGTTAAAATTTTTTATTTGATTACGTGTAACTGTCGTCTACTGTAGTTGTAAAAAGAGTACTCCTGGTATGTGCATGTATATGTCTCTTACAAAACGAGACATATCTCCATTCCATCTTTCTAAGGGATAAAATCTACTGTATATGGAATTATTGCATGCAGGTTATGATTATTGAATGATATCAGGCTTTATTATTTATTGATGTTTCTTCGCTTATGTATAATGAGTTCTCTATTGTAACCAGGGGTTCCGTTTGTTTTATGGCTAAATACGGCCAGCCGAAATATGTTAGCCATCCTAAGTCCATATTTACAATTTCGTCTATTTTCAATCAGAGATGGAAGTGGGGCATATTTTTGTGAACTGCTTTGACCTGCTTCATTTTGCTCCTGCTGACATCTGCTCCAATTTGCTACAAGCTTTATTTCCTCCCGCCGGAAAGTGTCCCATCCAAAATTGTCTGCGATACATTATTACTCCATATTTGTTCTATTGAAATTTTCATAGCACTAAACCACACTACAACTGCCAAATATATTAAATCCTTACTGCCTAAAAGATACAGAATCACTCTTGAAATACCATCTCTACTATTTCTAGCAATAGTAATTTATTTACAAACTTGATTACAATGCATATTAAAAACATTATTAATAGCAAAATATAATTTAATTTTAACTCTATAAAGCTAGTATTTTATACAAGGTTAATTGCATAATTTCCAGTGTAATTGAAAAACCTATTGGTAACAGGTCAGATAAAAATAGATCTTCTTGGTATTTTCGAATGGAATCAAATTTCACCAAGAGTTAGAAAATTACTTTGACAATTTCAAAAATTGGCACTTTTTTAGTTCAGCTTTTTCAACTCAAGAGTGTTTTTGTCCCACTTTTACCCCACGGGTACCCACTTTAGAAAAATCGTGCCCATGGGTTGACCTGGTTCACTTCCATTTGTTTTCAACTCGATTAAAATGGCCATTGTGCAGTTAGGTCACATATGTCTTAATTCAATTATCTGGTTTTTTGTCCTACGTAAAGCTTACTCTTGGTTACGTACTTCAGTTGAAATTAAAAGGCAACATTTTATATGCAATTCACTAGGTTTCAGAAAAATTTTCATAGATTCACACAAATTTAAAATAAACCCATTATTGTTTGTTTTTTCTAATACAACACGCTTTGATAGGCGCAAAAATTAAAATTCGGTAACAATTTAATCGTTAGTTTTTGTTTACAATCTACTGAAGCTTTTTACTAAAGTTTTGCAAAACTTTTGCAAATTGTTGTTATCAAAATGCTATTTTTTATTGAAAACAATTTGTGAAACAAATATTTACCTATTTAATGAATTAATGGATTTCCATTGTGGCAGTATTTTTAAGTTTATCATCCATAATGTCCTTACAAAATTTTTCTAACATAAAATTCTGATATTCATAATGTCTAGAGTGTTATCGGGGAACGAAATTTAATGGCATAGAAACTTTTTCATTCTTCTCGTGTTGAACAAAATTGATGTGAGGAATTCAATGAGCTGTTATTCAATGAGCTAAATAATGGATTAAAAACAATTTTTCTTACTGCAAAACTTAAGAAAGTAAAGTAACAAACTTTGCAAGTAGTAGTCTTAGCCGAAATTTTAGTTGTATATTCCAAGTCTAGTGGGTTTTGCTTTTGATATGCTTCACTATACGCATCCCCATCATCACTTTAGAAAACTATTAAAAATTCATATTATCCTTCTTACATGTATCACTAAACCTAGACCATCTATGATCATGCTTTGTCAGGATTTGATGTAGCACCACAAAGGGACCTCCATTTGTATATGATTTTGTATATTTTTATGGGTCACATACGAGAATTTGAAGACAAAGGTTTGTAGCCTTGTGACAAAAATAAAAAATATTCACTCTCATCTCATCTCGTCCTTTTTCCATATTATATACATGCTCAGAAATCCTATAATGTTTAGCAGATGAACATGATTTGTCAACTATGAATAATGAACAATACAACTGAATGAGCTATGCTTCTATAATGCAATTAATATAATCATGATTTTGAAGGCACGATCAGTTTCTATAGCAAGATATCAAACAACACAACAAGCGCGATCTCAGATAACAAGAAAAACTAGTTTCTACATTTGGGGCATGACAAAGTTTGTATTTGAGATTTTTTTCTTGACCCTATTCATTCTTTTTTAAATAACTTTTAATGCAGTAAATGTTAGGCCGCAAAATGTTGTGACTTCGCCTAAGGTATGAATTATTTCTATAAAAAAGTTTTTCAACATTTAACAGCCCTGTTGCCGCAGCAACCATATATTTTTGGGTTAATCAATCCCGAGCTTTTTGTAATGTTTATCTCATTATTCGTAAAAAATCATTTTTCTTATATTTTAATTTTGACAATTTTTTTTAAAAATACCTGACCTACATTAATTGAAAAGTGATTACCAGTCCACAGCAATTCAGTCTACTTGCAAAAATTCTGACGTTTTTATCTTCTTGTAAACACCATTTCAAAAAATGTTGAATTTTAGCTTCCTTCATAAAGGATTAACTTCATTGTAGCTATAGAGAAATATAAAAAAAGTCCTCAGAAGCACTCAGTATGAATAGTGGTTAATTCCTAAAGTCCATGTTCGATTGGAATTAGTTTTTTATCATAGTGACATTGGTTATGGTTATGAATAATATACTATTATAAGGTTGTTATTGCATTATCTTTGCATTTGTGAGCTATGATTTATAGATTAATCGATTGTTTTAAAATAGGAAACAGTGTTTTTACGACCTAGATTTAGCTTTGAGCGCACTCTAAATCAATAGAGTCTCGAGTTAAATGCGTCAAGCTTCGCTTTATAGACTATCTACAACCTATATTCTTGAGTGAACTTCATAAATTGAGAACGTACTCGAATGTGAAACGTACAAAGTACATAGAGAGATATTATCAATGGATGAATTTTAAATGAAGCAGCGTTTTGCTGTGTGGATAATTTATTTACATTGTCAAGAGAAAGTGGAATTTCATTCTTTTAAGATCCGATGCTATTACATCATAGGAGAAGTGTTGTGAATTCACTATATTTCCTCGTGAATGTGATTTATATCACGCCGTTATTTATTTATAAAATGTGTAAATATTGTTAACGGAATTAGCATGCCTGTACTTTTTGGTTTATTATTTCAGCTTCTCGT
>CABFPE010000022.1:309681-326428 GCA_900660155.1 Hofstenia miamia | reverse complement strand
TTAAGATCCGATGCTATTACATCATAGGAGAAGTGTTGTGAATTCACTATATTTCCTCGTGAATGTGATTTATATCACGCCGTTATTTATTTATAAAATGTGTAAATATTGTTAACGGAATTAGCATGCCTGTACTTTTTGGTTTATTATTTCAGCTTCTCGTGTCCTGTTTATAAATTAGCGGCGACTGTGACATCCAGACAGGTGAGATAGTGTCGGCGGACCTTTTAGTTTTAAAGTTTCCCTTGCCAGACTCCCGTCCATTTGCCGTAGACGCAACTTCATTGTTGAAATGAGATATATGTCGAATAATTTAATTTATATCAATGCTTAAATATTCGTCGCGATGCATTTTAAAGTCTACTGTCTCGGTCGCTGTTTGTTCCAGACGAATTTATCACATTTCTGGGAATTTTCCTTTACATTGACTAATTCGAATTTGGACTCCATTGGACATTACTTTTCTTATACTTGTATTGTTTCCGTTGTCTAGACGACTCTGTTTGTTTGAAGAGCGGGCACTAGTATTTATACATGTGTTATGCGGTGAGCTGCTACTTTGTTTACTTAAATATCCTTCTCGTTCTAGAGTATGGAAGTGGGTCGATGCCATGGACACTCCCACGTTCCAAATGCCAATCTTCGACGACAAGCAGTCTAAAGCAGGTACTTTATCTACTAACTTCATATTTTCCACCAATATTAACGATGTCTTCTTACGATTTTAGTCAATTTTATGGAGTTTTCGTCTCCATTCATATAATATTTTTCTTATTCAGGCGCGGCTTAAGGGGTAGGCATCCCGCGCTCCTTTTGGGGAATTTCTAATTTTTGCCAAAACATCATTTCTATTCATTTCGAATATTTTTCATATTGATGTTTACAAGAGGGTCATTCCAAAATTTAAAGTTAGCAAAGCATAAATCTTCTAAGTAGAATTTAGAGATTTAAATTACTTATTTATAAATTTTCTCAACGCAACGACGGAATGTGCCCGCCTTTTTCAAAAATAATAAAGCCGCGTCTGTTCTCAAACAGAGGTGACATCTTTAAAACATCTTTTTCCAACGTTTTTTAAATGCCTTTTCTTCAAGTTTGTGTAAAAATTTTATGGAAAGTTTGAAAAAATTCTGGATTCGTCTATTCATACTTTAATAATCAACTTTCTGCATAAAATGTAGCAAAATTCGTGTTTTGTTTACATATATTAAAGGCAAAATTTAAAACGTTTTTTAAAATAATCAAAAAAGTATAATTATTATGCATTTAGTAATTTTTTAAGCCTTTATTTTTACATTTGTTTTTAATTTGGTGAATGTTTTCTAAGAAACTAAAATGTACTCAATCATTTATTCAAAGGAAAACTAAATTCATGGTTACAATGCCAATGGGTTTATGTTTGTGACTTAATTTTCAATTTTGACAATCTCCACAATTTTCTCTATGCTCTAACTATACTGAGGTTTTTTAAATACCTCAGAGTTACAAAGTTTCTGTTCATTGGAATCCTTACTAAACTTTGCAAATATCATTCATAAAGTTAACTAGTATTATTAGTAAACTAGTTTATTCCTTTTAATAAAACGCAGATTCTTATTGTAGTTAGTTGGTTGTTATTTGTCGACCAGCTCACACGCTTTTCGTGTTTACTAGTGACTAGTTGTTTGTATGTTTGTACATATTGTTGGTATTCATTGTATATAAGACACACCAAATCATCTGTAACTAGAGAAAAAAGTTCAGTTCAATCGTGTTCTCTTGTTCACCTCAGTGACCTTCTGCTTTGACATTAAGTCCTTTGGCATAGTTCTCTCTAGATTCAACCCAGTGGTCACCAGTGCTGTGTAAGACTTCCTGCCCTTCTAACTTTAAATCACATTTTAAACGTCACTTTGTAATAGCTTCCAATTCGCTTTGATTGCATTCAAAGTTTTCACTGCTTGATTAAAGGTTTCTCATTCATTGAAGTTACTAGTGCATTACTAATACTTACATATATAACTCCTGTTTTTCTGTTCCCGCCTCCCACACATTTTAAGCGGTGCATGCACTTTCACAAAACACACTTAACTCAGTTATTTCTTTGAACTTTTTTAATTCTCAAAGTAGAATAACGTCAACTAAATTCTATATGAACACGTTTCCAATTAGCTTTAAATACCCCCTTTTTTCTAAAGACAATCATATCAGTGTAAACATCTGAAGGGTTTATTCACGGGAATGTTTTCTGGAAGTGCGGGTTGAATGTTTTAATAGCTTGACCTCTTGTTGTAGAGTAATTGCTGAAAATCTTTTATTTTACGACTGTTTTTTAAACCGTCTTTCATGTTTATAGCCGCGTGTATCTTTGTCGAGATCATTTCCACGGATTGAGTATTTCCGGTTGGAAACGATATTTCTTTGGTATGGGTTCGAATCCGTGTAAGACTCTTTCTCAGTCCCTACTTCATTGAGCAGGCTTGTCAATGAGCCGCAATTAAGCTCGTTTTGCTTTTGAGTGTTTTCGGCTCGTCTCGGTTCGCCACATATAAGCCTTCAATAAAATTCGTTTTAGCTCGATAGTTTTTTAAAAATATTACACTCATAATTTTTTACCTAGCTTTTCGTATTATTTAGTAAAAATTTTAAAATGAGATTATAAAAAAATATATTGAATGAAAAAATTAGAAAAATCAATTTGCATAGTTAAATGAACAAGCAGAACTAAAAATTTGGCTTGGCTTAATAAAGGCTCGTTTTGGGGCTCGGTATATATCGAATACAGTGCTCAAGCTCACCTCGTTGACAAGTCTGTCATGCTTTAAAACAGGTGGATAAAACAGTTTTGAACAGATCATTAATAACAAATGTTGTTTATTTGTTGGAAAGTCAAATGATGGATCAATAACCTATTTCCTTTAAGGCCAAATCCTGCTTTTACTAATTGAATTGAAACTGTGTTACCAATTAATTAAACTTGTTCAAAAATAGTTGTATCTAAAATTTAAATCGTTTATCACATCAAGGGAGATCTGGAATGTATTGTTAAACTAAACAAGTTTTTGACCAGAGAAAGCCCATACATTAACAGCTTTTTTGGAGATGAATACAAATTTATAAAACCTTTATCTCATTTTCAAATCTGGGCGCAGCATTCGGCAAATTGCGTCCATATTTGGGTATTGCTTCCCGTATAAAGTTTAATACTGATACTGTAAGATTTTTAGATTTAAGAATTTCCTAATTCTTCCAATTTTGTAGCTTATATCATATATTCCACCATAAGTAAATCCATAATAATAACACAAACAAATTAGTACCCTTAGAAAACCAGAACAAAAATATATAACATAAAATACAATTAAACATAGTTTTTTTTAGAAAAAAACATATATACTATTCTTTATAACAGCTCTAATCAAATATCTGTAGTAACAGCATGAATATAGGAAGACTGTTTTTTCAAAGTTATTTATAGTTATGATTTTGTGATAGAGGTTATCACGGAGATTCATTTATAGCATATCTCGTTTTACATCGTGTTACAGAACGGGCGGGGTGTGTATGGAAAATACTGACAAAATATCAATTCGTTTTAAGCTGGATGTCAAAAAGGTCTCTTATTTTTAACTTGTATTTGTTTTATGCAAAATGCTTTTACGTATTCGAATATCAATTCAATTGTTTTGTGTTGGTATATTAAAACCTATTTTAAATTAAATTGAAACTGGTTGAGAAATTACACATTCTGTTAATCTGTCATTGCAGGGGATATTATGTAGACAAACACCGATGCCTTTCAATTTACGACTTAACGCTTGGTCTCTAATATGAGATAAGAAATCCTCTATAAAGTTGGTTTTAAACTGTTACTTGTTACTATTTGCTTGGTGCGGCAAAGCAGAGTCTTGTAACTGTAATGTTTGTTTCTGTTCAAAGTATTGTCTAACGCAATAAACTCTTTTATATCACTGTATACATGTAAGAAATCAATGTCATTAGTTTATTTAAATCATGTTTGTAGTTTTTATAAGACGTTGTGTTTAAGTTCATGTCTGTTCGACTAGTTCCAATGATCAAATCTGCATTGCATTGTCATTTTTATCATTTTTCATTTTAATAACTTGCTTTTAATGACATATTTGATGATGTCTTCTTCCGATTGGTTTCATATTGGTACGTATCACAACGTCATAAATCTCCCAATTCTTGTTTGGAAGTCATGCTTGCCACAAAGTCAACTATTTCAACTATAAGTTTTTAGGTTTTGAATGCCAATCAATACCTAAGTTAATGTCATTTTTTCACCAAAGCATTCAAAGTCGTTTTCGACTGCTCGCAAAGGACTTGATGAAGATTTAGTATTGTTACAATTTTTCTATTTTTTGAGTTCGGTTATTTCTGCATAGAAACAATTAAGTTTTTAATAGTTGAGGATTTCGTTTTTTAAGTCAAACAATCAATTTTTTACGCTCTTTTCCCAAACGATTTTAAGTGCTCTGATCTGTTTAAGGTATCTACAAATGTTGAGTTTATATTTTTATGTAGGTTTCTTTTATGCTGCACTATAACAATAAAGAAAGTTGTTGTACTATATCAGGGGTTCTTAACCGGGGGTAAATTTTACCTATTGAAGGGGTAAATTTACTGAATTATAAGCTAAAGCAAACTTCAATTTTGCGTATTGAAAAAGTGATAGTGTTGCACTGGATTATAATTTAAATATATAACTTCAGTTTATCACTACGAAAGTGTGATACAATTTTCATTTCAGCAGCCTAAGTATGTTCCAATTTTACTGTTTACTAGATGTGTGTCAGTTAGTATTAAAAGAAAATTTTTACATTCTTGTGTGTTTATCGTACTTTTCCATAACTAAAAAAACTTATTTGATATGTGCCCTGGTAAAAAACCAAAAAGATTGCTTTACTTTTCTTGACAAGGGGCCACCAAGAAGATGGGGGTAAATTATACTTTTTTCATTCGGAAAGGGGTAAACGAGACAAAAAAGGTTAAGAACCCCTGTACTATATGGAATCTTCAACTATATATATTCCCCAAATAAAATGAAAGAGTGTTAATTTGCATTGATTTCTGAAGAACTCTTAGGAATAAGTTTATGGTAGTTATCTTTTTTTAATAATATTTCACAAACATCTCAGATCATGGGAGTGTTCCATTTCTATTTCATAATTGCCTGTTTTTTCATCTTTTCAAACATAGAGTCATGACTGAATATTCTCAACATGATAGCATGGCAATACGAAATGCATTTGAAACCACTGAATGGGGAACACTAACTTCTCATTTTTCAGAAATCGATGACGTGGTTTTAAGAGTTGAAGAATACATTCCTTTTATAAGTGATATGTTTTTCCTCTCAAAAGATCGAAAATTGTAAGTTTTGGGGAAAGGATTCAGGATTGTTACCAATGATGAACTGAAGTCAATTGTTAGAAGGAAGCACGAAGCTATTAAATATGGTAATAAGAGGCAACGAGCATAAAGACAAAGACTTCTGTACTCAGAATCGTGTTCAACAGGACATAGTACATGTTGATGTGACAGAAGAACTGGTAGAAAGGCTTCTTCAATATATTGATATGACTAAAAGCAATGGATTAGAATATGTTTCTCCCACGATGTTAAAAGAGAATTCTCCGACATTGTCAACTCCATTTCAAATTATTTACAAGCGAACAGACATCCATGCGTCAACAACTGGAAACATGGTCTGATCAGTCCGCTGCCAAAAAGGACAACTCCAGTATTGAAAGCCTGCTTCTGTCTACCTGTTTGTGTCTCACCAAATCAATAATGATAGCGCTTCAGGCACTACTCACGATGGATGGCCTAGAACAGGATAATTCACGGTTCGCCTACAAAAATGATTTGATCTTCAAATCATTGGATTCATACGAAATCATAATCAGGAAGGCACTGTTCATTGACTTCTCTTCAGCATTTAACACCGTTTCGTCTAATAAACTGCTCAACAGCATAAATCAAAAAAGCGAGTGGCTGACATGTTGGCTTCATGACTACTTCCCTGAATATCAGCAAACAACGAAGAGAACAAGACGTTTCTTCCTACAGGTTGATATGAAAGTTGGCATGCCACAGGGAGACCCTCCTAGCGGACCACCATTGTTACAACCGAGGATAATGGTGACATTATCAAGTATTCGGACGATACACTACAACTCCAGGTTCTTCGCAAAGCAACGCGATTACCAGAAATACGTCGACACAGTGTGCAAGCTTACGAATCTGTACGATGACAAGACTTTGTATATTAATTCTAGAAAGTCACAGGAAATGACCTCCAGACAGCTCAATTCACAATGAGAGTATCTTGAAAGTTGTTTGTTCAACGGTGAAAATGCATAATGACGATGTTCCTTTGTGTACACCCTACATGAGCATCTGAAGTGGAAAGAACACGTGTCGTTGATAGTTATGAAAAGCAATTTTGTTACACAACAGTGTAAGCGTATTTTCACAACCTATATAATGCCAATATACCTATATGCAGCAGAAGTGTGGGTTCCAGGACTCCTTAATATAGTCGAATGTCTCTTATCACAAAGTCTGATCTTCTTACAACAATAAATTCATATCTTAAGAAGCAGTTTGTTAAGACAATCCATTCTACAACGAAGTCCCAACCATGCGATCGTCAAGACAAACGAATGCGTTCAGGATAACGTTCTGGACAAATACGTTCATTAACAAGGAAACAAATTCATATTTAAGGTGTACATTAGGTATATTTTACGGAAATAAAAGCGTTTATTATTAATATTATTTTCGCGGCTTAATCATCTCTAAGCCAACTAGTGCCAAAAAGGAGGTTAGTTTTTGCATTCTAACGAATGTGAGATTATTGATGCCAATGACTAGAAGCTTCGTGCAAAATAGCGTCCTCTTAATCAAGGTATTTATTTAATAGTAGTCTATGGTTTTTATGCAAAGGAAAGTTTGCCCCTACAATATTTTTTAATAATATTCCACAAACATATCAGATCACGGGGAGTGTTCCATTTCTATTTCATAATTGCTTGCTTTCTCATCTCTTCGCGGCTTAATCATCTCTAAGCCAACTAGTGCCAAAAAGGAGGTTAGTTTTTGCATTCTAACGAATGTGAGATTATTGATGCCAATGACTAGAAGCTTCGTGCAAAGTAGCGTCCTCTTAATCAAGGTATTTATTTAATAGTAGTCTATGGTTTTTATGCAAAGGAAAGTTTGCCCCTACAATATTTTTTAATAATATTCCACAAACATATCAGATCACGGGGAGTGTTCCATTTCTATTTCATAATTGCTTGCTTTCTCATCTCTTCGCGGCTTAATCATCTCTAAGCCAACTAGTGCCAAAAAGGAGGTTAGTTTTTGCATTCTAACGAATGTGAGATTATTGATGCCAATGACTAGAAGCTTCGTGCAAAGTAGCGTCCTCTTAATCAAGGTATTTATTTAATAGTAGTCTATGGTTTTTATGCAAAGGAAAGTTTGCCCCTACAATATTTTTTAATAATATTCCACAAACATATCAGATCACGGGGAGTGTTCCATTTCTATTTCATAATTGCTTGCTTTCTCATCTCTTCGCGGCTTAATCATCTCTAAGCCAACTAGTGCCAAAAAGGAGGTTAGTTTTTGCATTCTAACGAATGTGAGATTATTGATGCCAATGACTAGAAGCTTCGTGCAAAGTAGCGTCCTCTTAATCAAGGTATTTATTTAATAGTAGTCTATGGTTTTTATGCAAAGGAAAGTTTGCCCCTACAATATTTTTTAATAATATTCCACAAACATATCAGATCACGGGGAGTGTTCCATTTCTATTTCATAATTGCTTGCTTTCTCATCTCTTCGCGGCTTAATCATCTCTAAGCCAACTAGTGCCAAAAAGGAGGTTAGTTTTTGCATTCTAACTAATGTGAGATTATTGATGCCAATGACTAGAAGCTTCGTGCAAAGTAGCGTCCGCTTAATCAAGGTATTTATTTAAATGGTAGTCTATGGTTTTTATGCAAAGGAAAGTTTGCCCATACAATATTGCTATGCTCATCTCATATTCTTGATTCTTATTACTATATCTGCATANTTTATATATATATATATATATATATATATATATCAAGGTGTTCTCTTTAGAACGCTATATATATATAAATGTTAAGATTTTTTTCGTTTTAAGTGTCTCGCACTGTGTAATATTCTTGGCTGCAAAGGGAATGTTGCCACAGAAGCGTACATCATTTTCCTTGTCTACTTCAATCAAACGATTTTTAGTTCAGATTTTTTAGCTATCTGTACAGATCATTTCAATGCTATTTTGTGCAAACAATTTGATAAAAAAATACCTCTGCCCTGAAATGGATTGTTGTATTTTGAATTTATTTTAGAATGAGTTTTCTTTTTACATTGTTTTTTTATAAAATCTTTGGAGCTGGTTAGATGGAAATGCTTTTTTGGTTTTGAATTTATATAAATGTTATACCTAAGCTAAAAATAACCTCCAGCTAAATGTGTTGTTTCGCAGTGCTGCCAATGGATTACACCTGTATTGATTTAAAAATTATTAAATCAATTTTGAATTCTAACTGGCATCTGAATTGCATATGCACACCAACACAACTAATCCACGTTTATTAGTTTATCTTACACATCTATCGTTTAGGTTTAATATAATATTTGTAATTGTATAATTTATTTGAAAAACTACACTATTTCTTATAAGAATTACATACATCTTAAAATTCAGTCAATATGAGCCTAAATATTTTTACAAATTTACTCTACCTGTCAAATATTACATACATTTGAACTTTCGAATTACACTTGAAAAACACAAAAAACCAAAAAATGTACCATCTCAGTATTTTTTAATATTCAGAAATCTCTGAATATATATATATATTAATCCTCACAATGATTCTAAAAAAATTCTTATAAAACAAGTGTATATGTAGTTTGTCATCTTGAAAAAAAATTATTTTTTTATGCCAATTAGAAAAGGGTTACAGTTCATTCAGTGAAACTAGATGTATTTTATTACCACCCTGGATGAATAAATGACCTCTGTGCACTTAACTAGCATATTAATGAAGTAATAAACTAGTTACTAGTGAGGCATTATTAGATTTATTTAATTTTGTAAATGTGTTGGTTTTTTCTTATTAATAATTTTTGAATTTTTTGTCAACATTCAATGAGAAATTTTGAGCGCCTCCAGGCAACAACTTGGAAAATTTAATTGACTAACATAGTTCTTGCACGCTTTAATGTGTATTGGTGCCATTGTGTCTGGCAGACTGTTTTGTTCGGCTTCGATGAAAGTGTTTATTATAATATTTGCGAATCACTTCTAATATTTTAAAACATATTCCATTTACGAGCATTTAAGCTGCTGTTTTATTTTTGTATTTTATTAAATAATTAAGAGATTTGTGATGTCGCACGACCTTCGCTTTCAATCATTTTATAGGCGGGGAGTTAAAGTTGTCTTCAATTATCCCTCTTCTATGCGTTTACTTAATAAAAAATTCTTTTTTCAACGTGTAATAATTTTTTCATCATCCCACTCAAACTTCATTGAATGACATTGCTTTGATGTTTTAATCAGAAGGCGATGTCTTGCTGTTATTCAATGCGAATGTGCCAATCAAGTTGATTAAATTACCAAGTTTTTCTATGTTTTTAATTTACTTAAAATGAGAATTTTTGATTATTTATTTTATCTATTTTATTTTAATCAACATATATCTACTATGGTTTGCGCTGCTCAAGCGTGGCTTTAGGGGCAGGTACTTGGGAGGCATTGCCTCATTTTTTTTCCAAAACATCATTTCTACGCATTTCAATTATTTTTCATTTTGATGTTTACAAGAGTGGCATCCCAAAATGTAAATTTAGCAATGCAAACAATCTTCTAATTAATATTTAGAGGTGAAAATTATTTGTTATTTATAAATTTTCTTAACACACAGACAGGAATGTGCTATCTATCTCATGGAAAATATGGGACTAAATATTTCAGTGCAAGAGGTCAACCTAAGATTTGAAGATACATTAATAAATTTTATTAGAACATTTTATTTGGAAAATTGTTGATTGTTTGGCTTTTCTAATTCAATGCATAACCAAATCGAACAGTTGGTATTTTTAATTGTGAACTATATTTTTAATTGTGAAATATATTTTTTAATTGTGACATATATTTTTTAATTGTGAAATATATTTTATAATTGTGAAATATATTTTTTAATTGTGAAATATATTTTTTAATTGTGAAATATATTTTTTAATTGTGAAATATATTTGAAAGCTCTTTTCAACGATTATTCCCGAGTCATGCTTGATTTAATGACAAAATTTTTCTAAGGGCTTGATTGCTGAAGGTGTTTAGTCTTGCAACTTAGAAAAATTGTTGTTGCTTCTATATATAAGCAAAATAAGTTATCTCCTAACTTAATTCATACCAGGGTTAACTTCATTTTAAATGTTTCTAAAGTTTTCTAATACTATAAGCAAGCTTACATGCGTTTAAATTTGCAAGCAAAATTATTAATGTAGGCTTTATAAAAGTAAGAAAAATCATAGGTGGCGGTGAGCTTCTGAAAGTGAAAGGGCCATATATGATGACCCGATTTTGCGTTCGGCCAGATCTGTTGGTTTTTTGTTTAGGGTCTTTCTCAATTTCTTCTTTTCAGTGTAGTAATATATGCTACAACAGGCTTACCGTTGTGTGTTGTGCGGTGTGAAATTCAAATTTATTTTCGTCACAACACAACAATATATTGTACCGGGAATAAAAATCCATTGTCACCAGTGGTGGGTTTGCAGGCAGGCTTTGTTAGGCTATATCCCACCTAAGTTTCTACTTAAAGCCCACCCAGCTCTGCATTGCTATTACCAATTTTTTCTAAGAATTTTTTTTAAATACAATGTTGTGTAAGGCAAAGCCTCACTTGGGCTTTGTTCTCAGATAAAGAACTGAGAAACTAAACTACATCCCCATCACAAATGCTAACAAAAACGAAAATAATTTCTTAATGTTTGTAATGAGTCTATTTGTTGAAGTAATTATACTACTACTACTTCAAGTCCTTATTAAAGTACTTCAAGTAATACAAAAATTAACGAATTTTTGGCAACCAGAGCAAAAACATAGCAAAAATCTTTTGCATCCATAACTTTTGTATTCAGACGAATAGTAGCCTTTCAAAATTCCAAAGATGTTCTTTTTCAGAATCTTTGGCATCCCAAAGAAGTTAAATTTGTACTTAAGAATTAAAAACTTACAAATGCGGCAGATTCTGTTGAAATACCACTATTCACACTTGAATTTTTTAACGGCTTTAATTTTAAAGAGGGCAGCGAAATCTACTTCTGTACTCAAATGAGACATAGTTTATGAAATTTAAGTCATTAAGAATGTCAATCATGACATTGATGTCATTTAACTGGTTGAACTTGGAGACTCTCACTCTTCAAGTTTTGAAATATTTTGTCAACTTCTGATTGATTTTGTCTAATAAACTCGTTTTCTAATAAACTTTTGGTAAGATTGTCCCATCCTTCCATGTCGAATAATGCGCAAACTTTTTGTAATGTTTTCACCAGAGTCATTCTTCAAATTATCTTTGCCCATGACTATAGATGCAAAGTTAATCAAGATAATTTAGTCACAACAAGCACATATTCATAATCATATGGAAAATGATCTTATGTATATGCTATTAATGCGTTCAAAAGCACTTCTCATTTGTTAAGTAACTCTTTTATTTACGTGAAAAAGATAAAGAAAGCAGATTTAATCATTAAGGAACCTTCCTTGCTGTTTTATAACACGTTCTCAGTGACGAAATAGTTTCAAGAGTCTGCATTAATTTTCAGACAAAGATCTCAAACACTGCAATGGCACTTTACCTATCCCTTCTGGTGTTTCGAATTCTTGATTACGAACATAATCTATTTGGACATTTATCCATCTGCCAGATATGTTGAGATTAGGGAATAAGGGGATTGGTTGACCAATTTGTTAAGGCGGTTGCAGAATTCCATATTATTGCGAGCATTGTCATTCTGTCAGTAGAGTTCATTTAGACGAATAGGGTTGCGATGAAGAACACAGTATTCCTTCCCAGTTGTCTTGATGAAGTTGACACACACCACATCGCTATACTTTGACATTGAATCTGAGATTTAAGGTATACGCAATCGCCTACATCGTTTTCTTATTGGCCGACCCCTTATGTTCAAACTTCAATTGATCATCTCTTATGGGGTTACACCAGTTACAAATTGCTGTGTATTTCGGTTGCGCTTTTGCCTCTTTTAAACTCGGTATACACATGAAATTTGTATATTTCAGAAGTTGCTTCCATTTTCCGAAAATTCATCACAGTTCTCTGTTTAATCAAATGTTCGTGTACCCTAAATAGTACTGTATGTTGTTAGGGAACTTTGCTTTCCCTGATACATATACTCTAACAAGCTAACATCAATGAATTACGAATTTTTTCGTCATCAAAAACCTGTGTCAATAATTTAGAGACAATTGAAAAGACTTTTAGAACTCAGTCATATTTTAGTTGAAATAAAAGAATTTTTTCAAAGGCTTCAAGTTATGATTTTTTGATTTGCAAAAAGTAAGGTGGCCATGGCCTCCCTGGTCCGTCCGTCTGTCTTTAAAATTGTAAAGACAATTGTTTTTGACAAATTGGTTAACAAATGGAATCAGGCCTGACCGTATTTAGACTTAGGATCATAGAGCGCAAATATCGGGCCATTTCCAAGGCTGGTAAAAATAGGAGTTAATTTTTTAAAAAGTATGCTTGGAATTATTTAAAATACCAGTTCATTCACTTAATATTTTTGAATACACCCTTTAATATTATTGCCATATACTATAAAGATTAACAAAGAAAACAACACAGTTTATCAAGAACATTAATCTAAGTATAAATGACATGAACATCCAACAATCTAGTGCGGTGAAGTACTTAGGAGTGGACATCGACAATTCTCTTTCATATAAGACCTGCATTAGAAGTTCTTGACCAATTGCAGTTGGTCAAGAACATTAATCTAAGTATAAATGACATGAACATCCAACAATCTAGTGCGGTGAAGTACTTAAGAGTGGACATCGACAATTCTCTTTCATATAAGACCTGCATTAGAAGTTCTTGACCAATTGCAGTTGGTCAAGAACATTAATCTAAGTATAAATGACATGAACATCCAACAATCTAGTGCGGTGAAGTACTTAAGAGTGGACATCGACAATTCTCTTTCATATAAGACCTGCATTAGAAGTTCTTGACCAATTGCAGTTGGTCAAGAACATTAATCTAAGTATAAATGACATGAACATCCAACAATCTAGTGTGGTGAAGTACTTAGGAGTGGACATCGACAATTCTCTTTCATATAAGACCTGCATTAGAAAGAAAGTGAGTAGCATAGCAATGGGCGTTCAGTATATTAAGCAACTTAGAGCTCTCACCAAAAATAAGCAGCTAATAAAGGCATTCGTGATGAGCCAGTATAACTATGCATGTATACTGCTGAATAATTTAACCTCTACAGTCAGAACAAATAAATATGAAATTTAACTGGTCTATTACAGCAATGTTCAGCGTTCTTAAACAAATAGGTCACTTTTCATAAGCGTAATATATTTTGGAAGTTTTCATTTACTGTAACTACTTGTAAACTATGGAATTCGTTAGATATAAAAATACGAAATGCTTCAACTTTAAACGCTTAGTGAAGGAGAATTTACTTGCCAATCAATACAAACTAGGTTCCTCGCAGAATATAAAATGCAATTGATATATTTGTAAATTATTTAAAATTTAAGTTTTTTTGTTTATGCTTTTGTTTTTCTTAATGCATGTTTTAACCTTATCTTTAAGCTATATATATATATATATATATATATATATATATATATACATATATATATATATATATATATATATATATATATATATATATATATATATTTATACTTGCCCTAAATATTATATGGGCGCTCTGGTATTGATTATATAATATATATAGGGACGCTAAGTATGAGAGGGGACTACCTATTATTTTGAAACAAGGGCTGGGCCCTATGCATGTTTTTTTCAAATTTTATATCAGAAATGGCTTAAGCATGTAGTTCACTGACACTGATAAAAAACTGGCCACAATCGGACGTATTTTCTTTTTATATATGTTTTTGAGAATTCCTTCGCTTGAGCAACTAAATGTCAATCGTTTATTTAATGATAAATATCTTCATAAGTGATGGAAGGATGGTTTATCAAAGTAATATAATATGTATTAATTTAATCGGAATACCAGTGTTTCGGAGTTGTAGACAGAGCCAAGGAGCAGAGCATTTTCCTCGGAGCCGGTGCGACATTTAAACTACCGGCTGAGCCGGGGCCCGATGTTTATAGAACAGTTCCAGCTCAAGCGTTTTTTTAAAGGCTATTTTTATTAGTTCCTTTCTGTTCCACAAAGAGCCTTGATGTTACAAAAAATATATAAAAATTTCCAAAAATTTTAAAAAATCATTAAGTTCGCAAATAAAATAGGGAGTATATTATCGGCCAAATCATAATGAAGCCATTGTTACCCAACAACTCCTGACCCGGAACTGGATCTAAATTTTGATAGGAATGTGCTCCGTAGCCGGAGCTGCAGCAGCCTCATATTTAGGCCCGTTCAGAAGTCCTTCACAATACTTAGTTTAAATAAGATAAGATAAGATAAGATAAGAGAATCTTTATTCAAATGTTTTTTTACCAACTGAATTTTCCACTACACTAGCCATTTTCAATATTTGTACATTTAAGATTGATCGTATTAAACTGAAATGGCATTTTCTACATTATAATCTAATATTATTTAAAATAATTTTTCCATTTTGCAAAACTTGTAATTGAATTTTATTTGTTGTAGGCATATGAAACGAGCTTAGCGTCAGGAGCATTTTTATGTTTTAAGGTGTAATTTGTTCAAGAGTTTGCGTTTAGATCGTGAACGATGCTACATTTTTTTATGTTTTAAGGTGTAATTTGTTCAAGAGTTTGCGTTTAGATCGTGAACGATGCTACATTTTTTTATGTTTTAAGGTGTAATTTGTTCAAGAGTTTGCGTTTAGATCGTGAACGATGCTACATTTTTTTATGTTTTAAGGTGTAATTTGTTCAAGAGTTTGCGTTTAGATCGTGAACGATGCTACATTTTTTTATGTTTTAAGGTGTAATTTGTTCAAGAGTTTGCGTTTAGATCGTGAACGATGCTACATTTTTTTATGTTTTAAGGTGTAATTTGTTCAAGAGTTTGCGTTTAGATCGTGAACGATGCTACATTTTTTTATGTTTTAAGGTGTAATTTGTTCAAGAGTTTGCGTTTAGATCGTGAACGATGCTACATTTTTTTATGTTTTAAGGTGTAATTTGTTCAAGAGTTTGCGTTTAGATCGTGAACGATGCTACATTTTTTTATGTTTTAAGGTGTAATTTGTTCAAGAGTTTGCGTTTAGATCGTGAACGATGCTACATTTTTTTATGTTTTAAGGTGTAATTTGTTCAAGAGTTTGCGTTTAGATCGTGAACGATGCTACATTTTTTTATGTTTTAAGGTGTAATTTGTTCAAGAGTTTGCGTTTAGATCGTGAACGATGCTACATTTTTTTATGTTTTAAGGTGTAATTTGTTCAAGAGTTTGCGTTTAGATCGTGAACGATGCTACATTAAGCAGTGTGAACGTTTTGGTCAATTTCTGGTCAATGCCACAGAAGACGAAAACGGTATGTAATATTGAAGATTACTTGGTATATTCGATTTTTTATTTATACTGATGAATGCCTTTTGCATTAGAAATTGCAATTTGGGATACTTGCTATTTCAATTTTCATACTGCAAATGGGCCATTATTATGACACCATTATGAATTTTTAGGCCTATGATGCAGTAGAATAAACGTTTAATTATCTTTGTGTAAATTGGCCATCACGTATTTTTTTAAAGAAACTTTTGCCATTGATTTCAATTTTCATAAAAAACAGCCAAAGTCACCCCGTTATACAGTACATTATTCGTGATTAGCAAGAAAATTCTACTTTAAATAGATTTTGTTAGGTAATGCTATTCATTTATGATGATATCTTGATTACCAAACTCCTTCAGATGTTGTCATAGAGGTCAAATCCAATTGCACTACTTACACACTTATCAATTTCAAATCTAGTAATTGTATTTTTAACGTTAAATGATCCACTGTTGATATTTTGGTTAAAAATCAGCAATACATTGAATTTTTTATTATATTTCAAAAAGTTAGAGTGTGATAGAAAGTAAGTATAGTAAGTAAGAAAATTACTTCTGCACTACTGTTAGAGTCAAACACATCTCGTTGAAAACAGTTTAAAATGTTTTCTATGTTTTAAGCATGTATTTTATCAAAATGGATTTTTTTCAACGTTGTATCCAGTTCCAAACAGCATGCATGGTTTAGCCAGCAGTTGGTGGCAAAAAGTTAGTTACGTTATTGAGAATATTTCGCCAGTCACATAATGGTTTAATCTACGATTGATACAATCTCATTTGTGTTTATCCTTCCAACTACTATTGGAACAATACGTGGCTAAAATACATTGACTGTCGTGACAGTGGCACACATATTTGTGGGACAGACTTGTCAACGAGCCGACATTTCCAAGCTCGGCTCGTTTAAATTTTGTGTAAGTTTG
>CABFPE010000022.1:271250-306632 GCA_900660155.1 Hofstenia miamia | reverse complement strand
TGACAAGTCTGTATATGATACAACAGGCTTACCGTTGTGTATTGTGCGATGTGAACTTCAATTTTTTTTCGTCACAGCACAACAATATATTGTACGAACGAACCTTTTCTAAGCAAAGCCAATTTTTAGTAGTGCTTATTAATTTAATTTCATTCAATATGCCTTTCTTATAATCTTATTTTAGAAATGTTTACTAAATAGTAGGAAGAGCAATGTAAAAAACTCTTAGGGCACAATATTTTTAAAAAAAATATGTCGAGGTGAAACGAGCCTAATTGAGAGATTTTATGTGACGGGCCGAGGCGAGCTTAGAAGTTTCGGCTTGTTGACAAGTCTTGTCCTATTGAATCTTAACTTAGTGATGAAAGGTAGTCTGTATTTTCAATATAATTATCTTTATTCTTAATTTACCATTCTATTTATGTTTGATTTATTATTTAATGACTTGGAATGAACGTAATGGATATTTATTCCCTATCTCCCTGCGAAATCACAATCAATTCGTCGCTTTTTAAAGTGCGCAATGAATTTGCCACTTTTTTGTGTTCAAAGCATTGATTTATTTTTCCCCTTACATGTGAAATTTGTTTATGCATGTATAATTATTAGGGCAACTAAAATGAAAAAATTATATAGTCCATTTAAAAATAACTTCTCAAAGTTTGCCCTAACGTTTGAAAGAAGCGCCATGTTGATTGTAAGTTATACAGTTTCATTAGAGATGTCTTGATATGTCAGAAAAACCTGTTTTGTTGCATGACGACTTCCGTTTCATGGAAAAAATATTGTTCTTCCACGAAAAACCATTTCTAATCAAGCGTTATCTCTGATTTTAGCGATAATTGCGGTTGTGTAATTGCTTAAACGTAGTTATACAATAAATTTACAGTCACATTATTTTTTGTGAAGCGAATCGTCGAAGAATACTGTTTGCTTTTATTCGAATATAAAATTTGCTAACAGTGACAATACATGCCAGATATTGAACAAAGAGATGAAGATACTCTGTGCAATGAAATAACTAAAGTTGACCATAATATTTCACTAAACTGTCGATAAATTTTTTCAAATGCCATATTTATGAATCAAGAACTAATATTTTCAAAAGAGTTTTCGTGTTTGATTTAATAGAATATGTTTAATGTCTTGTTTCTTACTGAACGAGTAAATGGCACTTCAACTCAGAATAACAAACTTGCTGAACGCAAATTACAGTAGATAATGAAAGATATAGTTCTGATTGTCGTCTATGTCCATAGATCATATTATATAAGTTGTGTATTATTCGAATGTACCACTAGTATTTTCAAGAAAACGTTGACTTTTCTATCAATTTTTATATGAAGTACTTCCTCGAACAGCTTGCAATTAGGTCACGACCATGACTTCGTCTACACATCGTCGTCTTGGTATGCTCGTCGAAACCGAGGTTAACTAAATATCCAGGGCATCTAAGCAATCAATTGTCTTTAACCGGATGAGGTTTAGATGTTGTTACTGAAATACTGTGTTGGTATACAGCTTCAACTTTTTCAGTTCAGACGTTATTATCATTAATCGGAAGAAGCATAATCGAAGTGGTCCGGAAATGAGGTTCTGACATTATTTGTTCTCGTGTTAGGGTTTTTTCATTTGTTTTCACTTACAACAAGACATTCAAGTGTAGATTCCTTGCAAGTCACTACAAGTCCCTGCATCATATTAAGCTCAAAAAATGGATTTTTTTTCTTAAAGCAAGGGAATGTTCTATTTTAAAATGTCTGTTTTATCATTCGTTGAATTAGGGCAAATCCTACTTAACCTAATAGGCAGACCAACCGTGGCTTTCTAGTTTGGAAATATTATCATTTTAGAATGTCATTGCTGTGCAATGGAGCGTTGGTAGTTTTAGTTACTAATCATGATGCAGAAGAGGCATGGAGTTGTCAGACATTGGAGCGCCACTTCAATTCCCATATTTTATATTCAATATTCGACAGTCTTAATGCGACAGCCAGCATTGCGTCTGCTACAAGAGCGTTTTACATTAAATTTTCTTTTGTTGTTCTTAGCAAAATTGAAATGCTGTCGTAATTGCAATCTTAACTGATGTGAACATACTTACAAAGTTAATTTGACGAAAATTAATATTAGTAGGTTTTATTCAACATTAATTAATTTTAAAGCTGAACTGGAATCGTCCTTAGCAAACTTTTTTCATTTATTGAGCTTAACTTTAACGAATGTTATATGTAGAGAACACATTATATTTCAAGACTTTGAACATATATATATATATATATATAATATATATCAACGAGCCGAGCCGAGCCGAGTATTGAATATAGTATTTGACCCAAAACGAGCCTATTTTAAGCAAAGCAAGTTTATAGTTTTGCTTGTTAATTTGATTATGGAGATTTTTCATATTTTTTGCAGTCAGTATGCCTTTCCTATAATCTTATTTAAGAAATGTTTTTTAAATAATAGGAAGAGCTATGTAAAAAATTCTTTGAGGACAATATTTTTAAAAAAATGCCGAGCTAAAACGAGCCTCATTCAAAGATTTTATGTGGCGAGTCGAGTCTGTTCTGAAACTAGATTTCCTTTGGTAACTCACCAGACACCCTCCCACCGACCTGCTTTATTACTTTTATACATTGCTGTAGTCTCGAATGTTCATTAGGGCATTCTGAATCCATTTTTTCCGAGCTCGAATCCGAATATTGAGGCAATGGCTTCCCAAATTCGAATTCAAAATATATTGTGGTTTAAGTAATAATTTATACTTCAAAACCATCTGTTGTTAATAAAACGACTTTTAAGCATGAAAAACCTCAGCAATAGAATCCAAGTGCAGAATTTGATTTACGTCCCTCACAAAGACAGTTAACTGTGAAATTATTTTGTTTAAAATTTTCAGCAGCCCATCATTCATTTCTAGCTTGCCCCGCATTAGTGTTTTGCGGGCAACACTCGTGAAATCAGCTGGCGGGGAGGGTCGGACAATATTTTCCCATAAACTTATCTAAATATTTGTATTTTTTTTAAAGTTTTCTTTTCGATGTATTTGCTTTTGATCACAAATTTAAGATACCTTGCAAATATTACTTTAAGCCCACCCGGTCTTCTAAGCCTTTTGTTAGAAATCAAATCAAATTCAATTTAAGTCACTAGTCTATATTTAATCGACGGGCGGAATGGGCGGGTGGTATTCGGGCAGAGAAGGCAACGAGCTGCGCGGAATCTTTCAGAACGTGTCGGGCATTCACTTGCATATAATATTACGGGCCACAAATTATCACCCTGCACTGTAGCACGATTCGAGTTTTCGAGTCCATCGATTCGAATCAGAATTTTAATCCATCTTAGATTCGAATTTGATTTCTAAGACATTTAGCGTGAATCGCACTTTTTCCCCAAAAAACCTATTTTTTGGCCTTTGTTTCCGCAGTATTCATTCGAACTTAAATATATTTACCATAAAGGTAGGTAAATTGAAGAGATTTATGTTTGGAAACGCGGTCATGATGAGGTTTTTAAAAAACATTTAGAAGGATATATATATATATATATATAGGGATGTATTACTTATTTTTTTAGGTACATGTGTTGCGTAAACCGTCGTTATTTTGTTGCCTAAGTATACACGAATCGCTGTTATTCTAACATTTTCTACAAATCGCCTTTATTCTAATGCAGTTTTAGAACACAATATTCGTTTAGTTTACTATGGAACGGTCCTGGAAAAGGCATGGGACGAAAGATAAGCAAAGAATTTGAAAATTTCGTAATCGCCAAGCGCGCGGAATTGCGAATCCACTTCTGTGAAAGAGCTACTCAAAGAATCCTCCTCTATTCGAACAATTTTCTTCACAAGAAACTTGTTGCAACTCAAAAGGTATTTTCTATGCAACTGCAGTGTGATCTATTGAATGTTTTTGATTTGAATCGAAGAATTCATTTCAAATGTTGTTTTCAAACGTATATTAAAAGTGTACCTGCTTGCGAATTCCAGTATCTGTTTTGCTCATTATGTTAAGTCGGGTTTTAAATATACAGGGTGTCCATTAAATATTTGCCAAAATAAAAGGCTGATAAATCGTATCTACATTATTCAATGGATGTAATTACGCTATGGTCTTGTCGCTAATTTGTGGGGATTCGATTTTTTGTTCAAATGCGTCACCTTTCATTTCGATTTTCAAATTAATTATTTAAAAATCGTTCAGAATCAGTTTGCATTTAATTTAAAATGGATCTTGAACTTCGCAGTGTATATTTTTGTGTTTTCCCTCCTACTCTTTGTTTTTTTAGGTCGATGAATAAGAGTGTTCAGAGACTAAAAGAGAAACGTTTCAAAATCTTTTGGAATTGTGCTTTTCAATAATTCTGATCGAGTACTCTTTTTGAGTGATCTTCTCAATTGCTACTGTAATGATTACTCTGTTTATTGTTTTGCCTACACAAAAATAAAATGTGTGTAATTTAGCGAAAGTTAATGATACTTTTTCGTATCCACAACATTACATTTGATTGAATAATTGGATAACCAATTGGATGCATATTTGATTGAATAGTGAATAAACAAAATCAAATAGAAATTGAAATTAGGGTAAATTAGATGTCCATTTCCCAAGCTTTCTCCGTAAATCAAACTAAAAATGAAGCATGTAATATAAGCAAAAATCCAAATCCCCACACATAATAAGCAAGATAAGAACGTTACCATAGTCATAAAACCATTTTCCTATGAATTATTTGCTTTTAATTTTGGCAGGTATTTAATGGACACCTTGTATAATATAAGAAAGAGAATATGTGCAACAACACTGACTTATAAGGAATTGATTTTATTATTAGCCTGAAATATTTCAGAGTATTTTGTGATCAAGGTTTTGGTTACACTGTCTCATTTCCAATAAGCCCTCTAATCCGTACTCATGGCTGTGGTGATATCCATATATATTTCTGTAACACACTCCTTGAAAAATGATGTCATATGCATATGTTTCTCCATTCTTTATCATTCAAAAATGACTTTTTACGTAATGCAAATATTTTTACATTTCTGTGCCATGATATTTTTATCATAGAAGGAATGAATTTTGCACTCATAAAAAATCGAGCATATATTTTAATTTAAATTCACTCTTTTTTCTTTTATTTCATCGCCTTGTAATTGAGAGGGCACTCAAGATGTTTTCCCTCGAGATTCTCACTTGAAAATATTAAACGTCTTTTGCATATACTCCCTCGAATATTGATTATATTCGACTATATTGTGCAAGTAAATGAACTGTAGTTTTAATTGCTGATCCATTATATATTAATGAGAATTATTGATTTGAGTTTTTTCATTGTACAGAAGTAATTATTTCGTTGTATTATTTTCTACTGTCTAATATATTTTGAAAAAAATCACAATCTTACATTATATGTTCTATAAAATGAACCCTTTGTTCTATAATCTTGTGTGTATATTGATATTGATAGATTTGTGTTGGTAGATATGTTTCTTTCCTGTGTCCCTACTTGATCATTTGGAATTAAAATTCGATATATAGACAAATTCAACATCCTGTTGAGGTTCCAAATACACGTATTTCACTATACCCGACATTAGATGAGATTGTATCATTAATAAACTGTTTGAATTCAATTAAACTATGAAATTTTAATTACACAATAGTTTAAACTAATTTGAATAAACAAACTGCATTCAGACTATAACTTGTGCAGAAATTGGGTAAATTCAAATCAATTAATCTATCGTCTGCTTAGGTTTCAACACAAATTTATTTTATTGAAGTCCAGTTTCTACTAGATAAGATTTAAGCCTTTAGGCAATGACTTATAGCATTTAGCTGGGGAAGGTAACATCCTGAGCAAGTATCGTGCAGCTATTCCGAGTGGAAGTTGAGTACTTTCAGCAAATAGTTCAAAAGCCGTTTCTGCTAGAAAATTGGCCAGTTGAGGCCAATTTTCTATACGATATTGCAGACCAAAATTTGTGTTCGCTTGATATATCTACAACACCTGAACATCTAAGAGATTAGTTTGAATTACCACAATAGGAGTATCCGCCTATGTTTTGCAACATATGCATAGACAATAATACCTGATTTATTCAGATTTACAGAACTTACGATAAAATTGTTCAACACATGAAAATCGATTAAAAGTGTCAATATGCCATTGATTGCTTGTTTACCACATTGTAGATGCCCTCAACCTGCCGTTTAAATATAGCCTGCCAAAAAGACGAAGTTTAAACGAAATCGTTTAATTGACGGATGATTTAAACGACGTTTAAAACCGTTTAAAACAATTTATTTAAATGGTCAACACTGAATGCACGTGTTATATTTACATACGGAAATCGCTAATTAATTTTTTAATAAATGGAAAATGTCGTCTCTCCCCCGTTTCTGAACAAAAGTAAACAGACTTAAAACACTGCATTTTAACCCAAATCTGCAATCTTTGAATATTTCATGGTAAGTATACCCAAAATTTATAAAAAATTTTCAGTTATAACCGAAGGCCCTTAATTTTTTGATACCCCCAAAAAAACTCATCAGAAATATTTCTTTTGAGATTTTAGCAATCTTCAAAAATTGAATCTTAGCAATTTCCTTGAATGATAGTCTGAATTTAAAATCTAAATGCGTAATTTAGTTCTCACTAAAAATGGATTGTGGTGTTAAAATCACAATTTATATTTAAATCCTTGTGATATAATTTGCCCTGCAGTTTGACAAGACTTTTATTAACCGAAGTGTCATTTTGTCGCCATGGATTCTTTCCGCTAGTTGTAATGTTATCATAAGGGACAGGCATGTGAAATTCTATTTTCCTAAATTTTGACACAAGTATACATATCATACATATCGCAGTGATTTGTTATGTAAATTTTGGTAAATAAAAATATACATGATCTGATTTTTACCAACGCAATTGATTTCCAAGAATTTGTTCTTAAATTGATTTCCAAGAATTTGTTCTTAATGAACGTTTTTAGGGATCCCGTGTCAGCCTACTGAAACAAAGCATTTTCAATTCGACTCTCTGCCCAATAGAGAACTTATCTAAAGCCAGCATCGACTGTTGCCGCAACCAGTGTATGAAGGTAAAAGGTTTAATATTTCTTATGCAAAAGATTTATTTTTTGCAAGTCACTTAATACTAGAGTGGCAAACGGGTCACATATTTTGACCCACAACACAACCCGACCCTCCCCCACCCATAGTATTTTGACCCACGACCTGACCCATGGGTCAGGCAGGCAGCTTTTGACCCGAGTTGTATTTGCAAATTTTTGAAAAAATTAACATGAAACAATTTGATTAACATTAATTTAAGAGTAGGTTTTAAATAGCATAGTAGATTGTATTCTAAACTACAATGCATGGTTAGTTTTCCACTAATATTTCAGGAAAATCCTTCAAACAATACATTTCTCTGATCCCGAAATTTTCAAAATTTTCACACATGACCCGACCCCATCAAGTGTGACCCACAACCCAACCCGCCCCAACTTTGTTTGACCTAACCCGCAGGTCAGGTCGACCCGTTTGCCACCTTGCTAAATACCTACAACCAATTATACTTTTTAAAAAATAAATGCATGATATATTTTTTTAATTTGTCCTTGCCCCCCATTTCTCGTTCTTAAGATAGTAATAGGCGACTTGATCAACTACTGACCTTCCAAGACGAGGCCGACTATATGTACCAGTGCTGCTCAAAATGAGCGTATCAAAGTACGGAGTTTACACCAGTGAAAATAGCGCTTCATCTATTCTAGTAAAAAATTGTCTTTGAGAGAAGGAGAATTGTAAAAATTGTTGAAAAATCCAATATTTATATCCTGCAACCCTGATATAGTTTAAGCCGAATAAACTGTCAGTTTTTGAACGAACAGGGTCAAGTTTTAAGTATTGCAAGCAACTCCCAGTTTTTCATGATTAATTAATCGCAGTTGTAATTCATTTCTGTATTCGTTGATTATGTATACGTATAGCAAATATAAAATTGTAAGTTGTTGTCCATGAAGATTTATTTATGGAAGACCCAAAATTTTAGAAGTTATTGATGAATAATCGGGTCCCTAAAATATTAATCGGTCAATTAATCAGTATTCTGTTTCAAATGTTATGCTGTTCATAACAGACTTGTCAACGAGCCGATATTTTAAAGCTCGGCTCGGCTCGTTTTACTTTTCAGTATTTTCGGCTCGGCCTGGCACATAGAACCGTTCAATGAGGCTCGTTTTAGCTCGATATTTTTTCAAAAAATACTGCATTCTCAGAAATTTTTAAATAGCTCTTCCTAATTATTTAATAAACTTGAAAATATGATTAAAAAAGAGGATATTGAATAAAAAAATCTGCATAAGCAAATGAAAAAGCAGAACTATAAATTGGCTCAGCTTAATAAAGGCTCGTTTCGGCTCGGCTCGGCTCGTTAGAAGCGCGGTTCGTTGACAAGTCTGGTTTATAATAAGCATTACTAATGCTTTTACATTGAAATAGAGCCACTACACAGTTTACAAGGAAAAATTAAATTAATGAGATCAAAGGGAGGTACATAGTTTCCTTCGCAAGTCTCTTTAGAATTGTTTGATGTTTCCTCTGCTGTTTAACTTAAAACATCAGGTGGCCTCTTTAGTGGCAACTTTTATTTCTTTGTTTATAGTTATCAATATTAATGCCCAGCAAAAATCATTTAATTCCGAAATGCCGGTTTCTTCTTTACTACGCATTTGATGCGAATTATGCCGCGCTTTTATAATGACATTTTTTCATAGTGGTATAAAGAGGCTACGGCGGTATTTTCATGTCTATCATATTTCATATTGGTTATACTCAAAACAGTTGCTAAGCAACAATATTGTTAGGGGGACTGAACTGAGGTCCTTCCTATGCAAAGCTAAATTTCTTAAATTTCAATGACTTGATGCAGAAATATTGCCAACTGCGACAATCAGGCGCGGCTTTAGGGGGAGGCACCCGGGGGCCAGTGCCCCCCCCCTTTTGGCGATTCTTAGTTTTTTCTAAAAATGTCTTCCTCAAATATTTTTTATGTTGATTGCAAGTTTCATCCGACAATTTAAGGTGAGCAATGCATTAATTTAGACATTTAGAGGTTGCATTTTACAATGAGGTTTTCTCTTGGAGTTATTTTTGTTTAAGTTTTCTTGAGGCAAAATTAGATGGTGCCCCCCCCCNCCCCCCCCCTGTTTTAAAAATCTTAAAACCGCGCCTGGCGACAATTATTGGGAGTGATCCAACCACCCCTGTTCCTTAGCCCCTGACTCAAAAGTATTTTACTGAAGCATATAGAATAATGAAATGATAGCCTTCTTACAAAAAATTCCCCTATCACTTACGGCATATCCGAGGATAGAATTTATATATATTTAATGATTTTCGTTAGTGTATACATTTTTTCATTCGAAATATACAATTCTTGAATATCCTCGAGAACACATTAATTGCCTTTCCCACCAAGTAATTATTCTTAAATGGAATTTTTATCGCCATTATCTACTGGGTTCAAATATCTTTGTCTTTTTCTCAAGAATCTAGGCGCTCATTTCATATTGCATAATCGCTCAATAAATGTAAACAAATGTAGATTATTTCAATAGCATTGAATGAACCCATTTGGTTCTTTCTCACGCAAAAACGATGCAGACCCGCCAAGGGTGACAATAGAAATATGAAACTTAACGAGTGTGTGAGCTTGTACAATACTCTCATGAGCCCAAATGCTTTGGACAAACTTTTTTCTATTAATTTTTTGCTAAACAGTAAACAGTGAGATGTTGCACTGTTTAATTTTTAATTCAAGTCTAAAAAACAGAAAAGTTTGTTTCAATATGTTGTGTTTTTCCACCCCTGAACACAAGTGTACATTTAGTTTTGTTTAGAAATTACCCGTTAAAAATGCATTTTGCTACTGAGTTGTTGCAGTATTTGATTTTTTAATTAAATACAGGGTGAGTTAAAAGTAACGCCCGATTTTAATAAAATTTATTTTCAAAAGACTAAAAGATTGTCTACTAAAAGTATTCAAACTGTTCGCCGTTTTGCTTGATACACAGTTCCAGTCGAGTAACAACACTTCGCTACACTTTCTCGCACTTTTCAATACTAATTGTTCTCACCTGGTTGGTAATGACATCTCGAAGTTCAGGTAGTGTACGAGGTCTGCTTGAATAAACGAAATCTTTTAAAACTCTCCACATGAAAAAATCCATGGGAGTTAAATCAGGTGATCTGGCTGGAATTCAATAGGGCCTCGTCGTCCTATCCATCACAGCAGCAATTTTATAGCTGAAGAGAAAGTCTGACCGAACGCTGTTCAAATTGAAGAATCGATTGGAAGACACACACGCGTGCTTGCACCTAGAGAGCCTAAAACTTGCACCCGCATGATCGACTTCCAATTCAACATTGTCACTGACTCTCAAGTCAGATTACTGTGCAAAAATCGGGCATTACTTTTTACTTACCTTGTATATAAATTTTGAATGATTTAATATTATTTTAAGAACGCACTCCCCCCAAACACTACAAAATTTGTGATTGCTACTTTATGAAATGAGACTATTTTGTTTTTAGAAACCATATTGAAAATTACATACCATTTATTTTTTCTTCAACTTTATTCATCGATCAGTGTGGGTTCATCCACATTTCTATTGTTATGCTAAAAAGATCTTCAAAGTGGTTGCCGATGTGATTAAAATCACTATCAATGTTCATTCTCTTCAACATCAATATCCTGTTTCTTACAAATACCACTTCAGCTGCACTATGCTTAAGATTGTGATGGAAACACTGGAGTCCTCATCATATCGAGGAATATTAAATTTGTATGTTCTTTTACAAGTGCTTTCTGTCGTTTTCAATCAGTAGCTGATTGAGCTTTCCTCAAATGCAAGTCATTTGTGGCTCTACTCACATTTAAATCTGTACCATCATTTTCAAGTACCTTCTCCTTCTTATGAAGAATGTCACAATTTTTTTACACGTATCAGGTTTTGAAAACCTATATTGAAGTCGTATTTCAAAAGTTGATTATGAAATATCTGAGCATTAAATCCAGGAGCAAAGTACTCCCTGCCAAGATTTCTTTACTAGAGTAAAGGGACTCATGTACAGGAAAATGCAATAGACGGAAATCCTGGTTATGCCATTTTTCATTATGGTAAGACATGCACGACCTATCATGCAAATTGGGTTTTCCTCTCTTGGTCCAGCCCAGACGTGTCAACGAGCCGACATTTCTAAGCTCGGCTCGGCTCGTTTAAATTTTGTGTAAGTTCGGCTCGGCTCGGCGTGTAAGCAAGGCAAGCAGTGCTTGCCCAATAATTTTTTAATATTTGTGTTTGCATGAATTTACAGCTGTACAAATCAAGGACATACTAAATATATTAGTACAAATCGTAAATTATTCAAGAATCAAGTAATAATATGAATTGAATTACGAAACAATTTGTTACGATTTGCTTTAAAAATCATTGAATGATTGCGCCACAGCAAGCAACTACTTTAATTCTCTACCTACGCTCGCTCAAGCGATAAAATTACATCCGTTTTGTTCAGTTCATCGCGCGAAGATTTAGCTAGCAAAGCAAGCACTCCGCTCATTGCTTCACGTTTAATTAATTCCATTGTAAGGCTACGTGATTGGTAGAAAGAAAATTACGAAACACGTTACATCACTAATTATCTCCGTAGTTAGAAGTGCGATTGTACCAAAGTGTGACAGATCACGCGTGACCAATCACATAGTCTAACCGGTGCCTAAAAGAACTTCTAATATTATAATTCAATACGATGACCCAAAAGTAAACATGATATTTATTTTTTAAATCAATCAGAAACATTTTTACATTCAAGCAGTACCAGAAACAGAAATATATTTAAGCGAGGCGCCTATCTGTAAATAGTTTTTTCGCATTTTTTTCCTTACAGAATTTAGAAAATTTTTTTTCTACGTATGTGTTACCAATTCATTCAAAAAATAAAATATGATGTGGATAGTTTAAGGTGATAAATTTGGAAATAAATTTTAAAATTTTTTGAACAACTTAAATGTAATTTCCATCAGCTGCCATTTTCTAATGGCGAAGTTTCTCAATCTTGAAAAAATTTGAAAATCTCAAGATGTCTATCATCAACATGCCTTCAATTGTAAAAATCGACAAAATTCTTATTCAATATTTCGAAATGCATGATTTTTTGACTGCCTTACCGAAAATATGTAAATATTTGAATTAATACAAACTATTGGGTTTTGATCACCGTCTTGCAGAATGATTATTTTCTGGGTAAAGAAATTTTAAACAAATACAAGAATAACCGATTAGAGGAGAAAAAACTACAGAAATCATTATCATTTTATTGAACTTACTTCTATAATAATATTGCAGATAAATTTCTGGGAAAAATTGCCTCGGGGTTTTCCTTTATAAATAAAATTTTTCATGGTTTATAATTTACACTATTTTGGTTACACAAAAAAATATTTGCTTGCTTAAATTTTGCATGCACGAGCTGCCACTTCTCGCCACATAAAATCTTTGAATGAGGCTAGTTTTAGCTCGTTGTTTTTTTTAAAATATTGTGCTCAAAGAATTTTTTACATAGCTCTTCATATTATTTAATAAACATTTCTTAAATAAGATTATAGGAAAGGCATTCTGACTGCAAAAAATAAGAAAAATCTCCATAATCAAATTAACAAGCAGAACTATAAACATGCTTTGGCTAAATTAGGTTCGTATTTGAGAGGTTTATTAAAATTTACAATTATGCATTCATATATCAATATCTAACCGAAGCACTGCAGACCCTGGCAATTTTTCATCATCAGTAACTATTTTAGAATATTGAAGACAGTCTTGAATTTTTCAGGGAATTACGAAGCAAAGCTCTCTGTGACAATGCTGGGATGAAGGAAGCAATTCTTTTTCTAATCGAGATTTCTTCAAGTAAGTTAAACTATTAAATTTATTTTCATTCTCTGCTTTTTGTTTAAAAGCAGTGCAGGGTAGGTAGATATTTACATGGAGAAGGTAATCCTTGGCTTGAATTAGAGCATGTAATTTATTTATTGAGTGGAATTTTCTGTTTTATAATTCTAGAGATTTCAACCTTCATTTTTAAGACTAAATTTCGGATTAGTTTTATGATCTGGGATTGATTGATAGAGTGATCTCATTGGGAATACCATCAGACTTACATGTATTTAGGCTTGTGCACTGAATATTGCAGTACTGGGCAGAGCAACTCCCATTTTTCGTTAAAATGCCCAACTTTGATATCTATAACTTTTGATCACTACAGTTAATGAGTTATTTATCAAATTTAAGAAAATATAATTCACTTTTCGGAAAATTGCTTGGACAGCAAATTTTGTTGGAGGTCTTTATTAGGTTCCCATCATAACCTAAGACAAATTGCACACTAATTAATGAAACTGTATGTTGTTGGTTATAATTTATTTCAAATATACTTTTCAAAATTCAGTTTTAAAATCTTTAATAATGAGGCTTTAAGAAAATTGCTCCAAAATGTGTTCTTCACAGTAATCATTAGCTAAAGGTTTGTTCAGCCTATCGATTTTATCAGTCGCTTTTTATCAAAAATATATTTACAAATCATCGATTTTTTATCTAAAATTTATATGTCAGAAACAGCCATTTTTAACATATAATAATTTTTTTGTTAATTCGTAATTGCCTTTGATAGCGAGCACTACAAAATAAAATTTGAATTTTGGATGTTTAATTTCAGTCAATTGGCAAATTTTGGCTACTTGCTATAAGCAATTAAGTTCATGTAGTCATATGAATGGAGTTTTTATACGGATAAAAATTTGTCAGTTAAAAAAATTATCAGATAACAAAATCGCTTGAATTTTTGGGATTATCGGTTTTATTAGCTGATTGTCCAAATTTTGGAATTTTAACAGATGATAAAGATAGGCTGTCTGACCACACGCTTACGAATGTCAAATGACCAATTTGTCAAAATGTTTTTCTCTATTAAGAAGTTATCTGGACTAATCCGTGAGGAGATTACACTCAATTTCAGTTATTGCAGTGTAACTAACACCTTATTTTAAACTACAAATTTTCTCCTCATAAAATATTCGAAATAATTAAGTCGTTTGAAACTGATGAAATATTTGCTAGATGTTGTTTAAATCCCCCTTAAATTTTTTATAAAATCTTCAAAAGGAGGAAGTTTTTTACCAGAAACTAAACTCAAAAGTAACACTTAAATCATTGAAATGAACTATAATACAAAACAACCTAAAGTAAACATGATGTTTGTAATCTAATTGAAAGGTAAATCTCCTCCATCCCCCCCACAGTCTAGGGTAGTGTTAAGACGTGAATACTTGATAAATTCTTTCATTGGCTTATTGCATTTTCACTGGGATTGAAATTGGAAAACAGTGGGTATGATATTGTTAAAGAAGTCCCCCTCCCCCCAACTGCGTTTTAATTACCAATCAAAACGCTGTGGTGCTTTGAAATGTAACATGGTAACTTCTCCAGCTTTTATTTGGGGTTGTAACATCGAAGTAATCAAATTTGTGAACTTTCAATTTGATAATGCTGATATGAAGTATATTTGTCTAATTTCGCTTTAATATAGTTCAAGCCCAAGGAGACCCAAAAAAAGCCCATGCTTAATAAGGTTCGATCTACATGCAGTGAATTCAAAGAAACTATTTATATTTAAATGTTTGCCATTTCACAGTTAATGTGTTTTCAATTGTATTTTTGAATTATTCAACTAGAATCATTTTTACTAGGAAGAAATGTTTTTTAATTTGCAGCATTTAGTTTTGAAGGACTCTGAAGGGAACTTGTTTGTGACATTAAATATCAGTTTTTAATATTTTCTATCTTTAGACTCTCAGCAGTATTGTAATAAATTCATATCTCAGGTTACTGGCTGCTCAACGTTCACTGTTCGCAAATACAAAGCTTTGTATGAGAAAACTCACAGGAAACCATGTGTAAGTCTAAACCTCAAATATATTGCATTGGAATCATTCTTCGAGTTTATTTTTAGAAATGAATGCCTCCATTTCTTCTAATTTTCAAAATTATGATTAAGTTTTTTTGATCAAGTGGCAAATGGTCCCAACCGGATCATTGGTCAATATCAAAATTGTAGGCCGTTAAACAAGCTTAAATTTTTAAATTTGCAGTGTTAGGACTTCAGTGGCAAATAACTTTATATGAAAAATATGTATTTAGTGATAATAGCTGTAACCTATGCGAATAAAAACAAATTTTCGGAAATGCCTTTTGCAACAAATATTGCTGGCTGGAAAATAGTCATGTTTTTAATGTGGCGTTCTTGCACGGACCCCTCGATATATGCATTTTTTATATTAGTTTCTTTATCATTATTTTCTGGCAGTGGCGCGTTTATGATTTTTAAAACGGGGAAAAGTATTTTTTTGGACAGAAATAAACTTACACAAAATGCAATAGGCTGTTTTTAGTTGCAAATCGATTGATAACATATTGAATTAACGCAAACTATTTTCAATTTTGAGGAAAAGAGATCATTTTTCTTAAGGGTTCGCAGTTGTCCCCAAAAAGGGGGTAATTTGTTTTCAAGTTTGGTTCAAAATTTCTAACCCTGTTGCTATTTTGATTTTTCATTACACTAATTATTAAATTTGTACATAATTCATTTCTTTTGATAAATATATTTGTATTATAGAATTTTATTAATTACTTTTCTTTAATTAGTGGAGTTATTAATTTTTGTTCAATTTCAAATGAATGAAAATTGAGCTATGTTGTGTTTTCCACTCTTCTTTATTTGATATTCCCTTAAGGGTGAAATGTGGTATATCTCATCTTTCATTGCATGTATATAATTTAGTCTCACCTTCCCGGCATTGAACTTTTCCTCGACAGTGACAACCTATCAAAGTTCAATTCTACGTCCGTTCAGGACCTCTACTCAGGTGAATTCTTTCCGCCGAATGTGACGGTGTTTGACCTTCCCAGCGCTACCTCAGCATCCCTGTTTCAACAGTCATCTGTTCTACCTCGATAACCACCTCAGTGCCCATTTTACCAAAACTCCGATCCTACCACTAGTGTTCCAAATCGCTTTCAGCATTTATTCAGAGATTCATGTATATTTAATTGTGTAGCGTAGTTAGTTTCCAAGTGGTGGTAGTTTATTTAGCTATTGTGTACGTATCAAATCATTTTAGACCTTAAGGAGTGTTTGCTTCATTCTCATCGATTCTTAGAAACGTGCTGCGCGCATTTTCAGTGTTTTCATTTTGCTAAACGCGAGTTTTTTTTGGTAAAATTTGTCAAGAGAAACGTATTTCTGCGAACGATGCATGCTCGGGATTTGTTTGCCAACAACTGTGTTAACATCTGTGAATCCCTGCTGAATGGCGGCGGGAGTACAAATATATCTCTTGAAACAATTACGCAATCAATAATATTTTCATCTCGATTTTTTTTTGCTAAAATCGCTGCTTTATACTATAATTCCTTCATTTTAAAGCAAATCAAAAACATTTTTCATGTCAACATATGCATTGCTGTGAGCATTTTTGCGTTTGCTTTTTTGATTATTGCATATCTATATTTTTATTAGTATGCTTTGATTATACACATAGATTATTTTATTTTGTTGATTTTCATTGTTTTTCAACACTATGCTAGAAATAGTATATGTTGATGTCAAACATTAAATCTACCTGTAAATGTTGATAGATATTTGTATACTACTTGTGCAGGTGTCTAATGAAATTTTAGGATAGAAGGCAAAATACAAAGACCAACAATTTTGATTTAATATATTTTCCAAAAAATTATACAGCATTCAAATTGTTTTTTCAGCTGTGACATAAGGGTTATAAAAATCTTTACAAAATCTACGTATGACAAGGAAATAATGCCAAAAGTGTTTAGAACAAAATTTATTGGGTGGAGCAGGATGGGGCAATAGAATAAAATTGTGGGGTCAAATTTACCACCTGAATTGTGGGCAAAATACAATTTTAATTGTTAACTTTCAGTTAAATTATATTTGACTTTTTGGTTTCTTTAGTTGTAGATTTTAATTGAAATTTTGTTCGTAGTTTATGATTGCTATATATAAATCTAACATTTTCTTTAATTATTGATATTTTTTTGAGTTCTTTGATCATGTTAAGAATGAACTAAATTTGGACTTTTTAATCTGGTCTGGCTTAAAATTTTTGAAATCTCCACTGACCCGGATTGTTTGTGTGACACTATTAGATGATGTTTGAAAAATAATTTTATATCTTCAAAGTCATAATCATACAGCATTCAAATTGTTTTTTCAGCTGTGATATAAGGGTTATAAAAATCTACAAAATCTATGTATGACACGGAAATAATGCCAAAAGGGTTTAGAACAAAATTTATTGGGTGGAGCAAGATGGCGCAATAGAATAAAATTGTGGTGTCAAATTTACCACCTAAATTGTGGGCAAAATACATTGTTCATGTTTTCTATACATCATTTCCTCACATGATTTTTAATTGTAAACTTTCAGTTAGATTAGTTGTTTTGTGTCTGTATGATATCTAAAATATGTAAAACTAATTTTTGCATTATCAATCATTATGGTTTACAATGCTGGAGTATTTAACATCAGTATTAAAAAATAAATAAGTATACAAATAAATATATATTTTTACGCTAATTCCAAACATGATTTCTTCTCTAGATACAATTTTGTAAAATTGACCAAGAAAAAGTAAATTGCGTCATTTTTCAAATCAAAATTATTTATGATGTCAATTACGCTTCTGCGTAGACATTAAGTTCAATGTGGTATACTGATCCCAGGTTCTGACTCTAGAATCTGGCTGGAGGTAACATTAGCCTGGAAGCAGAAACGAAAAAAATTCGAACCAAGGATTTAAGAATATTGGGTAATAATTCTTACGAATTTTGGTCAAAATTGTAGTTATGCTGTTCGAGGTGGACCACATGCGGCCTGTAAATGTCATTTTCTGATCTATTGTACCTTAGTGTCAATGCTTCTGGCAGAGCGTACATAAGCTAGTGAATTGACTGGGAAGTTGTTGAAGATTACAGTAAAAATAGAATAAAAAGTCTAAATTCAAGTTTAGGGTGATGAGATTTTACAAATCAATTGTGAAGAAGTATTTAAAATTGTTAATCACAAAATTAATAGTTGTTTTATCATATAGAACCAGTATTTGCGCTATCATTAAAACAATCGGTTATTAAAGCTAAAAAAAAGTACTTTAAAATGAGTTGCAAATTTTGCGACATGTCAGACCCAAGCTAAAGTAAAACGGCTGAGCCAAAATGAGCAGCATCTGGCTTGAGCCCAGCACTGCTCCATATGAATTATATTAAAATATATAATTTCGAAAAATGTTGTAAATTGTTTTCACCAATAAATTACAAATTAATGATTTTATGGCGTTTTTCATGGAATAAATCGAATTTATTTTGATGATAATTATCCAGAGGTAATTGATTTTTGAAACACGCATTTTAGACATGGCATTTCCCAAGTACTTTTTCGCATAATTTGTTGTTAAACCATTTTCTTCAAATGTTCAGCTTATCAACAAATAACGATCATTTGTCTACAGAGTTTTGCAGGTTGTCTTGACAACAGAATTTTTCAGAAATTGCCATCGTTAAAGACTTCGTCAAACTGGTAAAAATTAGGGAGGTTAGAGGTTTTAAAGCATGTGAAAAAATTATTGTAAATTCAAATTTCCTTGATTGGTATAAAATATGCATTTGACTGAGCTAGTTTGAAGGTGATATTTTTGTAAGCAAAATCTATATATCAGTTACATATATTTTCCCCTATTACTTTATTTTTCTGATGAAGGATCTAAATTTAAAAGTTTTTTACTGTGTACTTTTGTTTTAGATGGAATGGTAAAACGTAAGTCTTTCTATGTGTGTTATCAATATTTTTTATTGAACTGGTTTTTTACAATTTCTGAAAAAAATTGTCGACTTTTCAAAATTGTATTTTATTACTAGTTTTTGACATTTCCCTGAATGTTAGTGTAATTTTTATCTCTTATATTAAAGCATCTTCTATTTGCTTTTTATTACAGATTCATATTTGTTATTACGGTCTGTTAAATATATGCGGTCATATATATATATATATATATATATATATATACAGACTCTGTAATAGAAATCGTTAAATGACGTTATTTCTTTGAATAAGACCTTATTAGGTTTAGTAGATTATGGAGTAATGTACATTATACTTTAAATTGTTTTTAGGAATTTGATAAGGTTTGTTCAAATGTTCAATCTTTTTGTACAGTGTGATTGTTTACTTATCGTCATGTTCATACGCTTTTTTTTCAACTACATGTTGACCATGAACAAAACTTTTGTATAGTTGCACATGATAACAATATGCAAATATCACCATAGCCTTTTTCTTGAAAAGGATATGTAATTGCGAAAGTGCAGGAAATGAAGCGATGCAAAGCTTTTCCGACATTCCATCAGTTTTTCCTCAGCTGGATGTCAGTAGGAGAAACATACAATATCAATTGAATACTCCATTTTGTATTCATTTTTTAATGTAATGTTTTTTAAATCATGGCTTCTTTCTAGATAAAGCTTTAAACATGGCTATTTTAGAGGCTGGATTTTGCCCTTAGTCATAGCGATTGTTCGAAAAGTAATTTTATGTCCCTTTAAAATTTTTCGTATTTTGTCACAGACCAACTCGTTTTCCCTAAACTGTGATGCAATGAATTTTGTTTAATGAATCATAACGCTGTTGTCTTTAGTTTGTTCGGCAATGAAAACAACTTTGAGGGTAAAATCCAGATTCAATGACATTGAGGTCTGTATAGCATGATGTGCTTGTAGCATGAATCTTAATCATTTTGCACCGCTTGTACCAATCATTCAGTAGGAATTTTGTTATAATCTGCGTGGGCTTCCTCTAAAAAATTTCACTCTCACGAGCCAATGAAAATATTTAAGATCTGAGAAATGTCATAAGATAAAGAATTGTCTTCTTTTTTACTTTTGTACGCGACCACCTGGCGTGATCCCGTCGATCCCGTCCTACGTCGCTACGAACTCTGAATTTGCGCTCGGGCTCGCCGTGTTTTTAAAAATATTAAAGGTAGTTGCTTACATGGACACTAAACCAACTCCCTATCTGAACTATAGGTATGGGAAGGATTTGAAGGATTTTACAAAAATCGGATTTCTCATTGAAAAAATATATTTTTAGATACTTCAGTCTCAAGATAAAATCGTAACACAAAACTTGAAAATAACGCTGGTGGATATAGGGTTAATGTTATTGCGCAATACATTATTCACAGATTTAGTTCATTGTTTCTCCTAAAATCAGTAATCCAATGTAGTATCATAAGTATTAATCAACTGTGAAACAATTAAGTTCTTTATAAGTTTGCTAATGAACGACATCATCAAAATTTACGAAAGAAGATTAAGGGTGCATTCACACAGAAAGCTTGCGATGTAGTGCTTGTATTTTAAACACATGTTTTAAGATAGCAGCATTCACACAGAAAGTTAGTGATAAAGCCAATTTTGAGATTTAAGCAAGAGAAAATAAAGTAGGGTGTTCATACAGAGAGATTGCTTGTAATTTAAACACATGTTTTAACATAAGAGCATTCGCACAGAAAGTGCGATAGATCAGACTTTACTTGAATCATTACACCCCCACCAGATTTGTCGTATTCTGATTTTTTACAGTCATTCCTTTCTATAATATAACCTGTGAGAGAAACAGCGTTGTCAAAAATATTATACGTTAGGTGAGTTTCAACTAAGCATGTAATATCTGGATTTAATGAGGTTATTATTGCATATAATTCATCCATTTTAAGTTTAATTGATTGCACATTTGATAAAAAAATTGAAGGTATGAAATTACTTATATATATATATATATATATATATATATGAATCGCTTTGTCTAAGGATTTCAACAAAAGTTATACAAAGCGACTCCCTGCAATTACACAAACTTTAATTGCAAATGTGCTTATGATTGTGAAAGCAAACATTGAAATAATACGCCCTTAAGTTAATATAATACGTATATTAAGAATATATTTTATAAAAAAATTGTGCAAAGCGACTCTTATTTATATTGCTTACATGAATGTTGAAACTATTTAATAATTTCTTGCAAGACGCTCAAATTTTGACTTGCAACGTATTTTATAAATGTCAGAATTCAGTACAGATAATGAATTTGACAAATTAAACATTGATTTCGATAATGTTCTAGAACCTGCTTCACCTACTGGAAGTTCTTAAAATAGTTTGTATTGTACTTTGTATTCAACTGTTTTTTGTTCTACTCAGAAAAAATTTAAATGTTTGATGCGAAAAAAAATTTCTTACTGGGTATCACACTTGTCAATGAGCCGAGCCGAGCCGAGCCGAGCTTGAACAGAGTATTGGATATACACCGAGCCCAAAACCGGCCGTTCTTAAAGCAAAGAAAATGTATAGTACTGCTTGTTATTGTGATTTTGCAGATTCTTCTTATTTTTTCATTCAATATGCCTTTCTTATCAGCGTTGTCAATGACCCATGGCTCAAATAGGTCGCTTTTTGGTGGGTCATGGGGTCATAATTAAGAACAACCCTAATAATTTTCGTTTTTTTAATTTCTAGCAAAAAATAGTTTATCTGTAAATTTTTATGTGGAATAACTTCCTGAAATTTGGTTTTGTCCGACAATATGTTCATTTTTTTCTATATTATCACCATTATTTACAACTATAAGAACATTTCCCTCATCAAATTTACAGATATAGATATCGCGATCTTTTGCTAGGTTTTTTAAAACTTCAATAGCTTTTCTTGTCTTCTAATTTGTATATTCTCCTTCATTTTCAATTTTTTCTTTACTAGTTAAGGAAGAAAACATTTTTTCTGTGTTAGCGTTCACTTCCATATCATCAAAATTGCTTGACCAACTTATCTTCAACCCATAAGAATTTATTTACATGCATTTTGCTCACCTTTTGTTATATTTACAGTTTCAAATTTATTACATTTGCATAATATTATTTCGTTGTACTTTATTCCTATAAATTCAAATCAACTAATTTTTTATTTCTAAAGATTTCTGCATTTAGACAATTCGGTTCATGATCGAGTAAGTGATTTGAAAATCATCATCTCTGCGAAAAGCGGCCCTAAGCCTTCATCTAAACATTTGTCTGCTTCTTCAAAGGATGAGTGTGAGGAGGATCTTTATGCTCTTCCATCGGCAGTCAAAAACAAAAAAGAAGGCGTTAAGTCTAAGGCTTCACAAAATAAACCATTTAAAGCTGACTGTATGAAGAAAGTTATTTCCGAACTGCACAATAAATATTCATCTCCCTATGATGTGGATAGTACCTATAAATTAGCCAAAGATTCAATTCCGAGTAAGAATGATAGTGTTGCAGATTCCGAGTGCTTATATAATACTTCGAACGGATGTCTTCCAAATTCAGAAGATTCCGTGTATCTAACTTCGAACGGATGTCTTCCAAATTCAGAAGATTCCGTGTATCTAACTCCGGATTTTTCCGAAATTGATAAAAAAAACTCACCGCCTAAAAGCAATAATGTCAAACTTCTTAAAAAACAGTTTGAGTTTAATAGCTTGCTTAAGAAAGTTGATCCCCGCAAAGAAGCAGAAGTGGGAGATCCGAATTGTTATGATGTAGCAGCTTTAGTGGATTCTGAGGCTCATATTATTGCAGAAAATGATGATAAAGTAGTCACCTCTCCTGGTACAAGTAAAATGCGATCGCGTTCATTTGATAACCAGCGGATTCCGTTGATAGGCAAATTTTTTCAAAGTGAAAGTAAGTCACGTAAAAGCAGTATCGACTCTGGCATTCGCCCTGCACCACCTCTGCCACCGAATCAAGTATCAACAAATGAACAATTTACTACAGTTGTACGTGTTTTGATTTTGATTTTTTACTTAAATAGCCTTATATTATATTTGCCAGAAATATTTAGGCGTAGTAAACCTATTTTTTCTGATTTATAGCAATGCTAAATTTGAATGACTTTTTATAGAAATTTTATACACTATCAATTTTGTATGACCAATGTTTGGCAAATGAAATGTTCCTACAGTATATCACCAGACTTGTCAACGAGCCGAGCTTCTAACGAGCTTGAGCACAGTATTTGATATACAACGAGCCCAAAACGAGCCTATTTTAGACAAAGAAAGTTTATAGTTCTGCTTGTTAATTTGACTATGGAGATTTTTCTTATTTTTTGCAGTCAGTATGCTTTCCTATAATCTTATTTAAGAAATGTTTATTAAATAATAGGAAGATCCATGTAGAAATTTCTTTGAGCACAATATTTTTAAAAAAATACCGAACTAAAATGAGCCTCATTCAAAGATTTTATGTGGCGAGCCGAGCCGAGCTTACACAAAATTTAAACGAGCTGAGCTGAGCTGAGCTTGGAAATGTCGGCTCGTTGACACCCTGCCAACCCTGTTAAATACGCCTTTAAACCTCCTATCGGACAAATTAAAATATTTTAGATATTTTCTCCATCAACCATTCGTCAAGTAAGTTAATTACATAATAATATCACATATACAGTTGAAGTAAATCATTGATCATGATAGTTATCAAGACTTCCATTAGTAAATAAATTAAAACGGGTGAAAACGATGGCGGTCTTAAGTGGAGGCTTTCCAATCGTGTAATGACATCAAATGATTGGAGGTTGATTACATTTCGTAGAATTTTTCATAATAGAAAGTAACATTTGAGATACGATAAAAGTAATTTTTTGTCCGATGAAGTAAATATTTTCTTGTTTGAAAAATAATAATTGGAACATCCAAATTCACAACAGCTCTTGTTGAGTGGTGTGTACAGAGTTTCGAACGGTTATTCAAAATGATATTAGATAAGCATCTGTAAACCTAAAAAGGAATGTTAAGCCCATGAACGGTTTTAGTCTAATTAAATTATTCACATAATAGAGTGCCACAAACACCTGTTGAAAATTCCATTCCCACACAAATATAATATAAAATAACCCACTGAGAAGTTTAATCTGATGGTCATCGAGGTCAACCTCTATAAATACTGTTAATAAATTTCCATACTGTCGATAGTAAGTGGAAGAAGACTCTATTTACTGCGTAAGGTGCTCCAAATAACCAGAAATGTATACAAGTGACATATTTGTCTCATCAGATAACTTGACTTCCAATTTTTCAAGATCACTGAACAGTTCACACTCAGTTATCACAGCTATTACCATCTGATACAGTATATATATATATAATTTCATGTTTAAAAACAAGGTTGTGTGTTCAATTTGAATTTTTTCAGAACGGTTTTGTACAGAAATATACAACGGCCCAGCACCTTGTCGTATTTTCCAATGAGTCTGCTGAACACTTCCCAATGAAAACAAATACATGGGACGAACATCAGAGCGTCTTGGCTATTTTAATGATACCCCGCAGGGTATGAGAAACTACATCGATGAAATCTTTGTTTCTTGCTTCTAGTAGATGAGTAGAGTCAGATATCATAGCACAATAAGGATCACGAAAACGATCGCTCTCAGAGAGGCTTTGTGCACTACAATTTTCCAGCAGTTGATAAACACATTTAAAAATGTTATTGTTCTTGCATCTTCGTTTGATTTGAGCGCAGTTGCAGTCTCATCAGAAGGGTGACTTATTTTGTCTCTAAATAGGCTTAGAAGCAGCAGATTTTTCATCTAAGTCTTAGTTAGCAAAGTACTGATTTTTAAATGATGCAAATCAAGAAGGTCTTCCCATTTTGTCAGTTGCAGAGATTGGTTAGGAGAACAGAATTATATTCGTTTGGTATTTTTCGGTATACCAATTATTTCTTACACTATTATTATCTGCACAATCAAAGAGTAGGAGTATTCCATTGAAAGTTAAGTATGGTGTTTATCTTTAACTGTTGTAAAGGATTTGAATACCATCTGATGTACTCTATTTTTATCACAAGTAATAACTTTTCCACTATTGTTAATAGCTTCTGATACAATCGAGATTGAAGGCTACAAACTGGATCAAGTGAACAACAACAACAACAACAACAAAAACAAAAACATCAACAACATCAACACCAACAACAACATCAACAACAACAACATCAACAACAACAGCAACATCAACAACAACAACATCAACAACAACATCAACAAAAACAACATCAAAAACAACATCAACAATAACATCAACAATAACATCAATAATAACATCAATAATAACAACAACAAACAGGCTTAATTCCCACATTGAAGAGTTACATATAAAGTAAAGTAGGTCGACCAAACAAGTTATCAACAGTTGTCTGCTAGGCTGCTTTTATTTGGATGAGAGCCATATTGTTCTCATAGTTGATCCTCTACTGAATTACCAACTTTATTTCAATACTTAACAGATAATTTTAGTGTATTGAGTTTTCGATATAGCATAGCCTTAAGAGCTTGGGTTCTTAACCCAAATTCTTGGGTAAGACACCCAAAATAACCTCAAACCCAACGCATGATTTAGCCCTGTTGCAAGGCATCCACTTAATGTTAAAAACACATCAATTTGTTCGCTTATCTATTCCGTATCAACATTGTTACTAAACTCAAAAGAAATTTATTGATGTGAAGAATTATACATGTATTGATAAAGAATATAATTATAGCAAATACATACATCTTTAATAAGAATTTTATCAAAAATGAACGCTGCATTGATCTAACTCACAAATTAAAGTAAATGGTTGACCATAAAGGAGAAATTCTTGTAGAAGTTAACCGTTTGTCTAATAAGTTGTTTGACCAATGTTTGATAGTGTCAAACTAATTACTCGTTTGAACGTCGGTTGGATAGTATATCACCAGCTTTATTGTAGAACGAGAACTTATATAATGCAAATAATTTATTGTTTTATTGAATTTCAGACTATCCTCCTATCATTTCGACTTCTTTGTTTACAACAATTTTTTAGTCTAAAATCTACAACGAGTACAATGATCCTGAACCTATTCAAGAAGCAGATAACAACCCGCTGTTTGTTTCTCGGTCAAAGTCTTTGCCAAATGGTTTCAACAATGATGTGAGTTTTGTGTCGTAATTCATGTGCCTATATACTTGTTTTCGACTTTTCTACATTAGGTCGGAGCAAGTTAGAAAAATTAGGAATTGAGATGCCTTTACAAAGCTTTCTTCTTATCCAAGCAAATACTAATAATCATAGATGGACGTGGGTGCAATTTTTTATAACCGCATTGCACCGCAGCAGAATGTCTGTTAGAAAAATTCACCCGCAACACACCTGCTATTTTTTAAATGTCGCCTGTCATTTCAAGTAATTAAGCCAAAAAATGTCAATCAACGAATTGCATTTTTGTTAATTTTGTTTAATTGTGTGAATGATGTTAAATATATTATATTATATAGATTTCGTAATAAAATTAATATTGTATTAGTTTAGAATTGCACATGTAACAATATAAAAATTTCCACTGGCACTGCACTGGAACCCGAATGACGTTTGAAATTCAGTACCTGCAATAACTAGAGTGATTATTTTTTTGACCTAAAAATTGAGCAAAAACTTAAAAGTTTGGACTTTATATTGACCTAATGATAAAATTTATGCGATTTCAAAAAAATTGTGTATTGCCTAAAACGTTTTATAAAGTATTATTCACAAGTGACAAAATATAATGGTTTAATTTTGCAACAGAAAAACAACGATCGTTTACAGAAGTGTAACTACTCTATTTAACAGTTAAAAACCGTTCGAGGTACTTTTTGTCCCCCAGAACTCTTAATTCTTTAACAGTTTTGAAAGATTTAAATAAAATTCCTGATATTTATTGACTTTTTACGAAAGACATAGAAATTCTATATTTAAGAGGTTCAACAAAATGTAATTAACTAACTGAAATATTGTTGTATACTACTTAAACATGGTTTGGGTTACTTTTAGAAATTTTATGAAATTTTATAAATGGTTATGAAATGTCTTCATAAATCGCAAGGCTATAAAAGATTACCACGCTCATTTGTAAAATACATTGTTGGAGAATTTTAAAAACAATTGAAAAGTATCATTGCATTCTTTGATAACATCTTAGAACTACTGGACTATCATTATTATAAGAACCATAAGAAATGAAAACAAGCAACACTGTCACTTTTACAATGAGTACGGAACTTTATTTTTGAGATTTTACAGTGTTTTTTTATGATTTTTATACTTATATTACATTATGATCTGTTGAGGGACTAATATGACGTAGTTTTTTCTTGTCATGTATCCAAGACCTGTGTATATTACTAGAGATAGTTTCAAGAAAATCCTGAAAATTTTTGATAACTTGATACTCGCAGATAAATGGTCATGGTGGTTGTTGATTAAAAAATATCATGTAATTTTATGCTTATGCTCATTTTACTTATCTACATTAATTTGTAGAAACTTTTCACACCAAAAGCTGGAAACGACCAGTTGATTTTTGGTCCATCCCAAAAGCAGAAATACTATGAAACAACAAAAATTTTCTTCTCCCCGTAAATAAGAGGCGTCAATGAATATGTACCTCAAGGAACCTCATAAATTTTGCCAGTTTTCCAAGACGTCATTAAATTTTGGACAGCTTGCAAATTATTAATCTCTTGTAATAATTTTTTGATGAAAAAATTTGAAGCGCCCCCATTCGAAATTTACTAGTACCGTGCCTAGCGGTACTTTCTTTCATTTAAAATTGTCGGCTGAATATTTATAAATTTGTCTGCAGACGTTTTAGGGCATTCTTGCACAAATATGTAACTACAGAATCAATTTCTTTTTGAATTCAAGTCTTAATTAATATACAAGACATAAATATGTTTAGGTCACTAAATATCCATGGTTCCATGAGACAAAGAACAATAAATCTGCCCAATATATCGTCAAAAGCTATAAGTTGGTAAGAACTTTTCATTTTCTGTTTAATGTTTTTGTAAAAAATTATTATTTTGAATATGGGTTAAAGTATTTATCAATTAGTTTTTCATTTCTGGTCCTAAGATTGAAAATTCTTTCAGTTCTTTGGAAATAATTAACAATTCATTGTTGTGAGGAAACAAAAGTGTTTGTTAGGTCACTGAAAATGCTCGCAATTTGGTTGTTTAATTATACCATAAGTCAAAATCTCTCGTGGAATTTTTTAATACGAACATGTCAAAAATCTTGATATTACTCCTTTGTAAATGCACTCTGCTACATTCTAACTGACGAATTATATTCTTTTCGCCTAGAAAAGTTATCATCAAAGTTTTCTTGAACCCCGGAAATGTCTCTGTCGTTTTTAGTGGAAAGTCGTTTTTTATGATTGTGATAAGATTTATTTTTTTTATATTACAAATTTTGTTAGTGTTGCCTTGATTTTCATTAATTCAAACTTTTTTTTCTATATATTTTTTTGGCAAAAAGAATTTTCGTAACTGCTGCATTTGCAATACTTGGTCTTTCTAAAACACCCATCTGGCAGCAGAAGAGATGCTCTTTATGCTAATAACAAAGTTTTGAAGTAAATTTGATTCGCATGCGTTCACTAACATCTTAGAAATCTCCGATCCTCTTATTATATTAAGGCTTGTGAAAATAATATACAACGTTGTGATTTAGATTGGAGGATTTCTGGTTCGATACAGTGATACACCTAAATCTCATCCATACACACTGTGCTTATGGAATTCAAAAGTCGTCACCATAAAAATACGTCTTCGGAAAGACGGCCTTTATGCTTTGGGTAATGGAAAGCCAAATGAAAGTGTAATATTCTTCATTTTTTATGTAGTTTTCATTTTTCAATTTCATTATATATTTTTACATTCTGTGAATGTTTCCGACTTTATTTAGATGGTTTATAGTAATTATTTTAGGCATTTCCTTCTCTTCCAGCTCTGGTATCATTCTATGAAAACAACAGCTTCCTTGTTGAAAATGAAAACCAAATTAAATTGCAGCAACTTAATTTATAAATATATAATTGTATTATTTTGTATGAGTGTATTAGAAATGTTTGTTTACAATGTTTTGTACTTTTATGTAACTGCTGTTAGAAATTAGAATTAGAAATTATCTTTATTTCAGAAATTTAAAAACTATCATAAAATTCACTTCACTTGAAGAGTTATTTGCGCCATTTCACGGACGTGATAGTTCTGGTGTGGTCTTCCTTTCGTGTCGGTGTTTTTGGTGAGAGTTGGAGACTTGGGAAGTAGATAATGCAAATAGGAAGCTGAGACAATTTCTAGATTGATGATTTCGTAACGTTTGAACCCAAGAATCATTGAATATGGTAGACAGTGGAGGTTACAGCGAGAATGTTAGTATTTCTTGAAGAATCTGTTTGGAAAAATAAACGTAAATCACCTATCAATATCTCTTTCAGGGGCTGGTAAACGTTCCCGGAGACTTGTAGAGGCATAGTCACTTCTTCCAGGTACTAGATCTAATATTAAATGGTCCTCATAGTACATTCTCTTCAACAGCTTTTCATTTGACTTTCTCGCAATTGTTTCAATGTTTGGCAATATCAACGCAGTGTAAAGTATCTTGAGCTCGCGTAAGGAGTAACCTTGTGCCTTTAACTTATTTAGAAGGAAGGCATTATCAATGTACGCTCCAAGGATTTTAATGGCTCGAAAGAGTTTGCCAGATGGGTATTAAAATCATTTCAACCGTTTTTTCTTCGTTCATCGATAGGTTGTTGTTATTACACCAGTCTTTCACAGCGCAAAGCACTTCTTGGGCCCTGTCTTGACCACGCGTATTGTAAACCTATCGGAATAATTTCAAAAGAAGTATTTGTCCTCATTGAAATTGCTCATTAACCCTATCAAAACTCAATTTTGTATTATAGTCCACCATCCAGGTACCAACTATTAAAGATAAGTTCAAGAAATTTTTTCCAATTTAATAATTTTGGATTACTAAGACTAGATAAAAAATATCAAGAAAGCAATTCATTTCGGTGTGATTAAGATACCAATCCCTAATTCACAATTCTTCATGTTCTATCCAAAACTTTCAATCTAAAATATACCTTGGCTAAATTTCGGAAAATGTTAATGCAATATTCATTTGTTAGTCTTGCAATCCGTAATTGGAACAACGTATGTTATTAATATTTTCATTGTCTTCTTTGAAACAAGAAAGAAAAAATACTTGAAAAACTTTATTTTTGTATATTTATAGTTATATGGTCATCATTTGCTTTAATTCGTTTCCAGCACAGGAATTATATAATTGAAATATCATTAGGTATGTTTAAAGCTTAAATTACTATTGTATGCATTATGCCAAAAATATAAAAAGTCCAATCAATAGAAGCAAACCACATACCAATTGTTTGTGGATTTACACCTATCCAATCCATGTCCATTTTTGAATTTTCGACTATTATAGTCTGAGGATAATTTATATACTGAAAATAATAGAGAAAATAGAAATTTGTTAAATTATTGAAGGGTTCACACATCCTTGTTGTTTCATAAGAAAAAATGTTGATCCCATTAATTTTCTTGAATAGAAAGCTTGCACTATTGCATGGAGGACTTTATAATATTTTGATCCCGAGAATATCTAGTCACTGGCAAAACTAAATTATGCAGTTATTCTGAAATTTTGATACACTTATTGCCCTCGAGTAATTGATTTAATGATTAAATGCTGCACTTCCAAGCATTTGAGTTTATCAATCTGCTAGGAGGAGACAATTAATACACCAGTGAATGAAGGTTGGATGACAATTCCTTTCACGCCGCAGTTGAAAAAGTGTTAATGGAAAGGCTTTAGTCACCATCGGCTATTGAAGACAAAGTACCTGATCTCCATTGCCTCAGCTGCAATGTGGATCTTAATTATATTAGTTTCTGAAGACAGATTAAAACGTCTACCTATTCATATGAAGAAATGACTCAAGCTATGTAGAATCCGATAATACGAGATTGTGCTGTGCCCTTTCAGAAGACTAAAAATTAAATTTTGCATTGTACTGTTGTCACAACATGAGCACATAAGTCTAGTTTAAATACAATGTACAAATGCGAAAAAATGCTTTACTCATTCATTTAATACTTCTATGTACATAAACGAGTTGTCCGATTTAACAACATGTAACATTATACAATATTATTCATATGAAGCAAGTTGAGTCCTTTTGTTAGTTGCTTAATACCAAATATTAACCAAGCTAGAACAAGAAGACATTGGTGGAATTCATGCTCTTGCATTTGATTTCAGCAAAGCATTTGATCAACTAGATCAAGAGATAGCTGCATCTAAATTTGAAAAGTTTATAAACATCCTTACATCAGTAAGTTGCTGTATGATTTCTGCATTAATAGGAAACAAAGATTAATTTGGAACAATGAAAAATGTAAGAACATGCTAATAGAACTTGGTTGTTTCACAGGGAACTGTTGGAGGTCCAAATGTTTACAGCATTGATTCAGATGATCTACACTCCATAACCAATGATTAATTAACATTAAAATATGTGGATGATACCACGAAATTAACACCATGCTTGAAATTTGAAGAATATAAAATAATTAATGTAATTAACCAAGAAATTGAAAGCATAATCAGATGGTCTGAGGAAAACAATTTGAAGATCAATGAACTAAGACAAAACATTTTCGATTTTGCATTAATTGTAGACCTATTTGTCAGTGACCTCAATATAATTAAGTATGAAATAGTTGATTATATTAATTTACTTGGAGCAATGTTTCAAAAGTCCTTAAAATTCACACTGTACGTAAAGAAATTGATTCAGTCCTTAAAACTTTTAAATTATATATGTAAAAACCTTAAAAACACTGGATACACAAATAATGAACGAAATATAATATTCGAATCCTTAGCATCATCTAATATTAATTACTGTCTGTTTATCAAAGCGATTTCAATGCACTAAATGGATTAACACAGTATTTAAACAGTGCACATAACAAAGGGTATTACTCTAAACAAATAAACATGAAACAACTTTTTAAGAATGAAGACATGAAGGCATATAAAAGAATATGTGTAAATCAACGTCAACCATTATATGAAGTTTCTAAAAATCTAACAAAAATCCATTTGAAAACAACAAGATCAAAAACATATTTACAACACAAGATAACCAAAACAGAATTTTAAATAAATCATTCAATACATAATTATGAAATACAATGTTAATTATGGACCAAAATGAATTTTCCACTTTCTCTCTTTTTTCTTTTATATTCTTTTTTGTTCGTTTATTAGAAATTGTTGAATTACTTAATTTGCTTTATTTGTGCATTACTATTTCTTACTTTGTAATTTTAATCAAAACTTGTATTTAGTTTTGAAAATAAATTGTTATTCATTATTTGAGAAATAATGATATTATTAATCAACGCTTAATAACATAAACATCAAACAATGAACACATAAGTACAAATGAGTTTCAAAAAAAGCGCATGTTAAAACCAATATCAAGAAGCTTTGTTTTCTAAGGAATATATGAGGCAACACCCATTCATCAGTTAATTCCACATGAAAACGATCTTAAGCTTGATTTAAAATCATTTACTTCAATAACTACCGACACATGCAACCCTTTTTTAGCCAAATATGTCTTCTATACTTCTTTTCTCATCAGAAAACCATTGAATGTTATCCACGATCGAATGTCGATTAGCACAACCTGAACAAGTCGCAATGACAACACCTTCGACAAACCTGTCTAGAAATTACAACAAAGTAAAGATTTCGTCCATGCGTTCTTGTTTATCTAAAGTCCCTAGTACACAAGCGGCATTATGTTGAATAATTATCGATGTTATTGATTGATACAGAAATTCTTTTGCTCGTTTATCGCCAGATATATTTACAAGTTTGTCTCCTAGATCTTTCAAAAAACTTTTCGTCGAAGGCCCGCAATTTCCTTGAGTATCGAAAGCAAGGGGTTGGAACAAGTAGCCGCTGTTGGATATTCATTATTAGTTATTCTCTCTCTCTCAATATATGTATATAAATTGCTCAAAATCCTAGGAATGTAAGTAATATATAACTTGAATTATGTGTTGCCTAATTTCGTCAAGCTCTAGTAGACACTGAACTTTTACTATTTATATAAGATATAATTGCAATAATTTAAAATTATTTTAAACTTCCAGATTTCTATTGCAGGATTTATAAACGAATTTTTCAAGTAAGCATTGTTTAAATTTTACTTTCCCTATTGTAGATGTTCGTTTATTCATTAAATTACTTTGAAGAGAAGGAAATTCTACTCTCCTTTGCAAGACGATTTTGGTTGAAGTTAATAAATGAACGAAGTTTTTCTATAAGCAAGCATGTAAGGATAGAAATCCTTACATCCTTATATCTACAATATGTATCACAACAAAATGTTGTCAAATAAGCTTGATCTCTTACTTTCTAAAGACCAGGAATCTCTAAATAACTTAGCTAATTTGTTTGCAAGTAGCATATAGCATAAATAGTTTCAGTGTGCCTGATCTTAGTGAGATAGTAGATGATAATAAGTGGTTGCCACTAGTCACGCCTAGGGAAATATTTAATTTACTGAATCTGGCCAAGGCATTCAAGTCTATTGATTCAGATGGTATTAATTTGATGTTGCTTAAAAAGTGATTTATGGATTTGTGACCCAATTTGTAATACTTTCAACTCATGTATTGAACAAATAGTTTTTCCAAATTGTTGGAAGTTTTCTTTTATTACTCCTATTCCGAAAAGTTCTGACGTGAATAATTTCTCCTTTTGACCAATAGCCTCACTCATGCTATTCTCAAAAATTTTCGAGAAGGTTTTAAGCTCTAGTTTGCATCCTGGTTTAATAAACAGGTTGGATGTCAACCAATTTGAATACACTAAATAACAAGATGTGTATAAGAGACTCATCATGATCCTTGATGTCATAACTAAATACTGCAATGACAATCATTTCGAAGGAGTCTTAATTCAGGCTATGCACTTGTCTAAAGCTTTCAACTCATTACTGTTTGCAATTATTATTGATAAACTCACTAAACTCAGCTTTCCAAGTGGTTTTATTATCTTGATGAACAACTATTTATCACTTAGGTTCTTTCAACTCAAACATCACAGCAAATGGAGTGTCAACAAATCCATCTGGTCAGGTGTTCCTCAGGGGTCAATACTCAGTCTACACCTATTCAAAGTCTTCATTACTGATCTCAGCACTAGTCATCTGCTCAACTACATAATAAAATGTGGCGATGATGTCACTTTTGTGATAACTATTAAAAAATCAAGCATTGACATCTCCTTGGAAATACCATCAATGTGGAAGTGGGAATGTTTAAATTGACTTAACATTAATGACGACAGCTTTGGCAGATATTATTTGGAAAGACAAAACACATTTTACCAGTTGATTTTGCAACGATGCATGCAAAGTGCCTTCTGCGCATTACTTTTTCTAATGATCTTAAATGGAAAAATCGCATTTGAATTATTTGCAAAAAGGCATCAGCAAACCTTTTTTTGCTTAAAACAAATGAAACCAATAGTCGACAAGATTATGCATCACAATGCTTTATAAAATTTACTGGAGGTGGTTGAAGAAAAGCTCCAATCAATCGTAAATTGGGCACTGTCCATGGTCAATGACTCAAATCAACCTCATATTATACTAAAATATCGTCGTATTCATCTGGGTTTTAAACTTTTCGTAATGATTGTTCACCCTAACCATCATCTACATTATATAATTCCTCCCAAACTCATTCACTCTGGTAAATTCCGAATAGAAAGAATAAACTTATCTATTCATTCCTAACTTTAGTGCATATTTTTATAATTATTGATACTCTTTGTTATATTTCTGCAGTCACTTTACAGTGAAATATTTGGTTGAGATTATTTTAAATATATTGTAGAATGCTTGTCTTGTGGTAGAAGCACGTGCAACACTCAGCAAGCATTCCATCTTTAGATATATTAAACATAACCGAGGGAACTACTAGTTATTGTGTAATCTATCTAATGAGATAACAAGAGCATTTTCATTCCAAGGTTAATCAGTATTCAGAGAATAAGTTAATTCCAAACTTCTTCTTACAGAATCAGGCCTCCGGCCGAAGCGATGAACCATTTCCAATACCTAATGTCTCAGCTCATATTAGACTAGAGAAAATGCAATTATTATAGCTACATGCAAACCGCGCTTCCTAACCGTACTCATCCTTATACCTAATACCTACTATCACCTAGACTAGAGGAGTCAAACC
>CABFPE010000022.1:219905-242730 GCA_900660155.1 Hofstenia miamia | reverse complement strand
TGCTAGAGGAGGAACAACTGCTAACATCGTCCAGATTATTACTATCCCCCAAGACACAACAAATGATTGACAGAATAAACATAGAGAAATGGGGAGAGACGATGAGCATTTCTTGGTTGAAATTAAAATAACAAAAGAGTCAAAAGACATAAAAGAAAGAAACTTCTAGTGTATCAGAGAACAACAAACAGTAGAGATGATGAAACTTATGTTCACTAAAGCATTTACACAAACAGAACTGGAGGAACTACTATGACCATATAACCAACTCACTATAGACGTCAAATGCATCACCTCAAGATTAGAAATGACAGAAGAACTACAATTAAAGCTACGTCAAAAGGGACTAGCACAAGCATTCTGGGATATGATTCCTGAAGCAAAGATGAATTACCCCGCTACCATAGGCCTAGCAACAGTGTCAACTACAGAAGGCTCATACCGGCACATAGAACAAGAAATAGAGACAAAACTTCTCATTTGCACGCCACCAGAGACTATCGCAATACCAATGGTCCTCCCACGTTGGAGATTATCAAAGGACGTCAAGGTTGTGAAAACATTCTTACATGAGTACAAGTCATACATGAACAACAAAACAAAAGCAAAAGCTATAACTGACAGAGATGACTATAAAAAATCGAAAGCAATACTGCTGCAAAATAATAACAAAGAACGAGTTTATATGGAAGGCACAATAACGCCAGACCAGCTGTACACACATGGGAAACCAATAAATGTACAACTACAAGATCTTAGAAATGAAATCAAAGAACGAAACTCAAGAGCTATAATGTTATTCTCTGGAGTAAATGATATAGACTGGACTGATATATGGGAAAAGAGATACTGATACTATGACGTCACTAAAAGGGTCGAAATCGTCACAATGATGAGATTAAATTAAAACGACCCCAATACAATCACAGAAGAAGAAGTTAGAAATAACATCAGCTTTTTCTATAAGGATGTGGCAAATACTCGAAGCTTAAGAAAACTTTTCATGTTCTTTTACCCTGACAATCAAATTAGAGAAGACTTAGCACACACAAGCAGAGCCAATGCACAGATGATGCTTATGATCAGCATTAATTGAATACAGTTATACCAAAATATTACATCATCTTCTCACAGAAAATAAATGAGCTAAGAGAGCTAACAACAATGGCGGAAGACATCAGAGAAACACGTTTCCTAAAATACGTAGAGTTTGATTCAATCATTCTACTAGGCCATTTGCTTGGTGGTGGTGGTAGGTGGTAGTTAGTTCATGAACTATGTCTAGTTCCTTCATTAGGGCACAGAGTAGATTGCTCTCAAACTGAAGGCCACAATCAGAGACTAATTTTCACATGGGCCTGTACTTCAACATGTAGCATCATCCAAAATTAATCAGAAAAAAAGCTGCAAACATCGCAGAAGAGACAAAGATAAAAAAGGAGTTAATTAAAAAATATTACAATCAATTAGTTGCTATGATTTCAGATTAATTTGTAAAATGCAACCAAGAATAAAATATGTGTCAATAAAAAGATAATTGTATCTGTCAATAAAAATACTTTTGACAAAACAATGCTTACGTTATTTTATTGCCACCATCTTGGCAGAAGTTTGAAATTTAAATCGACAGGTACTTTTTTTGAAATACTATAAATACATTGAAACTTACTGTAAGCATTTGATAAAGAATTTTATTCAGAATTCCTATTTTTCATCTTATTAATGGTTTGATTATTTAATATAATGTCAAGCTAATCGAGCGGTGCTTAGTAGTGGTCTGGATACATCACTGGGAACGATTCTAGGGTCCTCGTGCCAGACTATGAAAGTGCACTTAAGTTAGGTGTAGGGGTTTTCTCTCAATTAGCCAACTAGCATTTCTCTTCTACATGTATCAGATAACAACTGTCAACAAATGGTTATATAACCAAACCTTAGGAATTATCTTAATATTGTTTTAGATCTAAATTGATGACCTATAATTGACCAATATAATGACAGTACATGTAGTAATTATAAATGTAGGTTAGGAAGTTGTTTGGATAGAATTTAATTAACTAAGCCAATATATTTTGGTAATGGTTACATATAATATTGAATGAACAACTAGTAACAGTTCCTGGTTGCAAATAGATATAACACTTTTACACAATAGAGATTAAGTCGAGTTGTGCTGTGTCTTGAGTAAGCACTGAGCTAATGTAGGGTACACATAAGCTATCTTGATTGAGCTGAGAAGTGGCACTCAAACATTGGATGGAATGGTGAAATTGGATGTGGAGATCCACTTCAGGCAGATGCCCACTAAAAGATCACTACAGAGGTTACCACATGGCTTTTTCACCTAAAAAATGAACAGTTAATTGAGGTTACATAACATAATAGAAGAAACTAGTCAAGCAGTAACAATAAGTAAATCCTTACCCACAATAACACAGCTAATGTTACAAGGTAACAGTAGACAAACAGTGATAAAGCCTGGTAGAGGATATTACAAACATCCACTCTTTTACAATCTTTTCTGCTGTTGTGCTGCTTAATGGAATCATGTGGGCATATTTTGTGAAGTGGTCGACCATGACGAGGATATACTGGAACCCATCATTTTCTCATGATAACTGCTTGAGGTCAATGTGTACAAGTTCATTAGAACTTTCTGCTGTGCAGGACTTGAGCTTGGCCCTCTGCTGGGGGAAGTGGTTGGCGTTGTGTAGGAGGCATTTCTCACATTTATCAATGACATCTGTGATGGTAGCTCTAATACCAATGGTGACGTATCTAGAGTTAAAAGTTTTCTTGGTTTGGAGTATACCTAGATGACCTCTTTCATGAACTCTGTGAATGAGATCTCTTTTGAAGTATTCTGGGATTGCAAGTTGGTTATTGTTTCAGCTCTTGACGTACAGTAAGCCATTCTCATTTGTCTCCCAATTGTAGTGGTTGAAGTATCAGTTCACCTCCAGGGAAGAGGGAAAGTATGGATCTTTTATTCTCTTCATGATTTTGTCTAATATCCAATCATGATGTTGATGGTATATTATCTCTTCTTCTGAAATTTCTTCTCTCACTAGGATAGCCAGAATGGGTTTCCCATTATGATCTGCATTGATCTCTGGTATTAAAGCATACTTGGTATGTGGGATGAAAGTGAATGGGACCCTCTCCCCAGCAGGCTTCTTGAGATCTCTCTCATAGCTAGGCAATGCCATCCAATAGTCAGCAGTCATGTGGAGTTGACCTGGGCAGTGCCAGATTGAAAATGAGAATTCATTTAGGTACTTGATCCATTGGGCTACAATGTTGGATTTGTCACCACTAAATTTCTTCAACCATGTGAGAGCGCTGTTGTTGGTGTGCACAATGAATTTATGTCCTAGGATAAAATATCAGAACTTTTTTAAAGACTCAACTAAAGCCAGCATCTCACACTTTGTTGCCCCATAGTTTTTCTCTGATGTTCAGAGATTTTTGCTGAAATATTGGATGGGACTTTTGATTCCATTGATTTCTTGGCTTAGCACCCTGCTGATTGCTACTAACTGGAGTCACAGTCCACTATGAAATCTTGAGTATAATCAGTAGTCTTTAACAAGGATATTTTCTTAAGTTCACATTTAATACCTTCTAAGGCTTCTTGTTCTTGCCAGGTCCACTTGAACTCAATGGACTTCTTAAGTAGGTTAGAAATAGTTTTTGTCTTTTCTGCCAAGTCCAGGAGGAACATACCATAGTAATTTAGAAACTCCATAAGTCATTGAACATCCCGACAGCTCCATGGCATTTTAATTTTTTCTAGGAACTCTTTCCCATTATTTTTTATTGAGATTTTCCCTGGTTTGATGACTCTGCCTAAGAAGATTACTTTTTTCTGTGCCAAAGAGCATTTGTTTCCATTAACTTTTAGGCCAGCTTTGTGTAATAAATCTAGTGTGTGGCTGAGCTTATCCTAGGTGTTCTTTGAAGGTGTTACTGGCAACAAAGATATTGTTGGTGTAGGCGGATATCCCTGGTTCAAGGATTTTGGCATTGTCTTTCATTACTCTAGTTACATATTGCTGAAATGTGGCAGGCACATTGCATTAACTGAAAGCCAAGTATTTCCATTTGTACAGGCCGTACAGAGTGATGAAGGCTGTCTTCAGGATGTTGGATGGTTGCATTGGCACCTGCCAGTATGCTTTACACAAGTCTATGCAGAAGAAGAACTTGTATTTACTGGTGTCATACAGTAGATCCTCAATTATGGGTAAAGGATATGCATCCTTGATTGTGATGTCATTCAATTTTCGAAAATCAATACACAACCTGTATTTTTAACCCTGTTGGGGCTGCATAGGGGCTGTTGCTTCCCTGAATGATCCCACTCTCAATTAAGTCACTTAAAATTTTTTCATATTCTGGCTTGAGATTTTTGGGAACTCTGTGGACTGGCAGTCTGATCAGCTTATCATGTTTTAACTCAATAGCATGCTCTTCACCAACAGCCTGGCCAACACTTATTGTTCCATAGTTGAAAACTTCGTGCTTGCTGTGAAGAAGGGAGACCAAAGATTTCCTCTCTTGTTGGTCCAGATGAGGATGAGAACTATTAGTAACTGGAGGCATCTTGACCAGGCTAGTCAGCTCTCCCAGATCGTGAACTGCAGTGCAAATCAACAAACATGTTATTGGTACATTCTCAACCCTGACTGGCACTCCTATAAGTTGTAATTGTGAGGCTCCAATCCTGATGGGAAAGTTTGCTCCATTTAAGATAGTGACATGCGTCTTCCCATTAGAAACCTTGCATAAGTTGGGTGAGATTGAGACTCTGTGTATGCATTTGCCTCATCGTCCCACTATCATGACATCCCCATTAATGTCACTTCCAGAGGAGACTGTGATCCTCATCCAATGTTTTGGTTTGATTGAGATAGGCTTGAGTAGATCAAAAATTATCTCCTTCTCAGGAATGGTGGAGAGTTGCGTGGCTTCCTGATCTTTGATGGCTATCATGTTATTCTTATAATCTATCACACACAAATTCCTTTCTAAAAAATCATTTCCCAATATGAGGTTGTAAGGGAGTTGGTGACTAGAAGTGTCTATGACGTGAAGATCCACCTTGAATGGTTCAGCATGAATCCTAATCAAAGCATCCCGCAACTTCCCTTTGAGGGAGAGAGGGTTTCCTGAGGCATCAATGAGCTTAACACAAGAGGGATCTAAGGACTGAAACACAGCCCTTGGCAACATTCATTGCTGATAATGGAAGCAGTGGCTCAGGTGTCAACAGTAGCATTAAATATTTTTCTGTTAATCTCTACAGGTATCAGATTTTTCCTTATAAGATGGGTGACAACTAGGATATTCTGTGCATGTTTGAGAGGAGGCAGCACTCCAGCTAATTTAAATCTTGCAACATGGTAGGGTTGTTGGTTACTAGATCAATGAGGTTTTCAACCTGAGGTGACATGTCAGGCTCATCTACAATAAATCCTTCACCATCAGCTATCAGTTGTATCTTGGCTTTGCATTGAGACTTGAGGTGCCCCTTTTCTCCAGATGTAAANACTCAATAGCATGCTCTTCACCAACAGCCTGGCCAACACTTATTGTTCCATAGTTGAAAACTTCGTGCTTGCTGTGAAGAAGGGAGACCAAAGATTTCCTCTCTTGTTGGTCCAGATGAGGATGAGAACTATTAGTAACTGGAGGCATCTTGACCAGGCTAGTCAGCTCTCCCAGATCGTGAACTGCAGTGCAAATCAACAAACATGTTATTGGTACATTCTCAACCCTGACTGGCACTCCTATAAGTTGTAATTGTGAGGCTCCAATCCTGATGGGAAAGTTTGCTCCATTTAAGATAGTGACATGCGTCTTCCCATTAGAAACCTTGCATAAGTTGGGTGAGATTGAGACTCTGTGTATGCATTTGCCTCATCGTCCCACTATCATGACATCCCCATTAATGTCACTTCCAGAGGAGACTGTGATCCTCATCCAATGTTTTGGTTTGATTGAGATAGGCTTGAGTAGATCAAAAATTATCTCCTTCTCAGGAATGGTGGAGAGTTGCGTGGCTTCCTGATCTTTGATGGCTATCATGTTATTCTTATAATCTATCACACACAAATTCCTTTCTAAAAAATCATTTCCCAATATGAGGTTGTAAGGGAGTTGGTGACTAGAAGTGTCTATGACGTGAAGATCCACCTTGAATGGTTCAGCATGAATCCTAATCAAAGCATCCCGCAACTTCCCTTTGAGGGAGAGAGGGTTTCCTGAGGCATCAATGAGCTTAACACAAGAGGGATCTAAGGACTGAAACACAGCCCTTGGCAACATTCATTGCTGATAATGGAAGCAGTGGCTCAGGTGTCAACAGTAGCATTAAATATTTTTCTGTTAATCTCTACAGGTATCAGATTTTTCCTTATAAGATGGGTGACAACTAGGATATTCTGTGCATGTTTGAGAGGAGGCAGCACTCCAGCTAATTTAAATCTTGCAACATGGTAGGGTTGTTGGTTACTAGATCAATGAGGTTTTCAACCTGAGGTGACATGTCAGGCTCATCTACAATAAATCCTTCACCATCAGCTATCAGTTGTATCTTGGCTTTGCATTGAGACTTGAGGTGCCCCTTTTCTCCAGATGTAAATCTTTGGACTGAGGATAGATGGAATCCCTTTGTAGAAATTGTGGGCTTTCTCAGTTCAAGTTTTTTCACACCAGAGAGATTGGTAACATCCTTGTCAATCTGATGGGAGCTATGCAGCATGTAGACCACATTGATGGCTTTTCAAATAATTTTGTGTAGGCTTTCTTCCAGATCACACTTAACTTCCAGCCTGTTCCTGATGGATGGAGGGAAACCCTGACATATGTATGAAAAAGGTTGTGGTGTGAGTATTCACCCAATAGGCTGCTCAATCAAAATAGTTGCTTGACCTGGGTGATATAATTCCTTATGTCATCACTGAATTTAATAAAGTTTTATACTGATGTTTTATGTGCAGAGCCTGAGAATGATCTTAAAAAAACCCAATTAGTAACTGATAATTGGTTTTGATATGGCGTTCAAGCATCATGTATTGGTTGTAAGCCAAGCTGCTGAGGTAGAGTGGAAACTGAGACACTGTGGACTCTTGTGAGTTTTTATATTGCTTCATAGTGAGCTTGAACAAAAAGAACCACTCATCAAAAGATTGTGATACAGCATCAATCTGGCCAGTAAATTTCAGGAGAACTGAATGCTTGCTAAACACTTGCATTTGTCCATTAGATTCAAGCAGAAGAATGGTGTTCTGATATCTTGGTTGATCTTTGTTGCCTGAGTGTCCTTGAAGTGGGCTCATATCACTTATGTGTTCTTTAAAAGTGGGCACCACAACAGTGCTCACTGGATCAGACAGTGAGTAAACATAACCAGTCTGGGGAGTAGCACCAGTGGTGAGAGTAGACACCTGAGTGAGGGTTGATTGTGTGAATGTGGGGTGACTGTTCAGAGCATTCATGCAGAGTGGAATGGGGTCAGAAATTACTGGAGAATCTTTTAAGAGAAGAAGCTATATGTGCAGGGTGGCTCACATTTGCTGATTGAACCATCTGTGCCACTTGACCAATTATTCTTTTGGCTAATTCATCTAAATCTTTGTTGAGTGTGGTGTGAGTTACATACTCATCATTCCAACATGACTGCACCTCATCTTGGTGGTTTGCATTACTAACAGCATTCTTCAATTTGTGAATCTGAAGTTCCAAGGCAATGGTCAACTCTAGCATCTGCCTCTCCATTCTCTGATATGCCACATGCTGTGTATTAATTTCAGCCTGAAGGGACTCCACATGGCGTTCACTCTCCATCCTCAATGCCACTTGCTGAGATAAGGCCTCTTTTAAATGCTCCACTTTGGCGTGGTGAATATCAAAATGCGGAATGGACTGATTCATGGCACTAACATGGCTGTGAGGATGACTAGGAATCAAAGGGGCATTCTGGGTGTTCAAAATACACACCCAATACATCACAAGTTTTGGTGATATCCTGGACTCATTCTGATCCATCATCTGTGTAATTGGTGTAGGAGAATTAGGCTGAGACAAATTGAGTAAAGGTCAATGGTACAAGGGGTAACATTCAGGCTACCAACACTTGCACAGGGGACACTCTGAATTAGAGACATCCCAAAAGTAGGAGAATAGGTAACCATATGACTAGAATCCATAACAACTTAATAACAGAACAATAATTTCCAATAACTGACAGTAGGGAGCACTTCCACAAACACAAGAGAAAACACAGGGCTCATAGAAGTAGTGACAAGTAACAGACCAAATTGGGGAACACTGTGGTATTTGGTACTAAATCCAATGCATAAAGCACTAAGAAAGTAAGACAAAGTAAGGAGTTTAACAGATGGCACCAGCCAAACAAGACACACTAAGAGTTTCATTGTCATCATCCAAGGGTGGAGATGTCAGGTTACACATCAGTTGGTGAACTTGCACTGAAGCTTTACAGTGATCAGGGGAAACAACCATCCCAGCTGATACACACCAAAAATGAAAAACCAACTAACCTCCAGACCATTGAGAGAAACAACAAAAATAGATAGTTATCATGTCAGCATCCTGTCACCATTGCCATGTAGAATCATGGGCTGGTAGGGTAATTTAACTAGCAAAACTAATTGACTCTGCAGAAGGTTTAAATAGCATTCATACAAAAGCAGCCACAATTCCAGAAAATAGAATAGCAAAGAATTTATAAACTTATAGATATAATATCAGTAATTCATCCAAGTAATCAACTACTTTAGGTAAAATCCAAGATGAGCAAATTGTATGGCTTCCAGCCAAAGCAAAGTCTCCAGAGTGAAGTAAAGTGCTTAACCTTCGTGACTGGTGCTACCCTATTTGTCTCACTTTTAATTTCTATCTCACATTGAAAAATAAAGGATCTCATTTTCATTGTTATCTCTCATCTCACTATTAAATAGTCTGTAATTACCAGACATTTGTGCTAGCCAACAGCATGGTATCATCACAGTGTTAGGTTGTATAAGTGCATGTACATGTTGAACTTCAAATGAGAGGTTCATTATTATCCTATACCTAACTGTATACATAACCTAATTGGTCCACAATTTGGACTGAATAGTCTAAAAGACCTCCAGGAGCTACGTGTCACCCTGTACTTGAGAAAGTACTCCCAAATTGTTGCCAAACTTAAGCAATTATTTACATATCAAAATAATAGTAAAAAGAAAATATGATGGTAAAACAGTAGTGAAGCTAGATAAAATCTATTAACCTTTCTCTACACTTTCTCACAGTTTTATACAAAAATGAGTTCATTACATGCCTTTGTTTACAATAGAGTTGTCAACATAGTTTAATCATGCTAGATAATTTGTTTCCCTTGCAAATTAAGTTTGAGCAATACACATAAGCACCATCAAGGGGACAACAAACTAACAATAGCAACCTAATCTCAAAGCAATTAATGTGACGTCACAATGATGTAGAATACAAAATATAGCAAATAAATACTCTAGAAAATTTCTTGAAACTCCCAAGTGACTCTACACTGAACAAACATTCACACTAACATTGATTATATTGGTATATATTGTACATATTAATTTGTAGTTAAATATTTGTTTATATTTTATTTTTCTTTTGTAGATTTTTTGTATACATTGAGCAATAAATTTGCTGTGACTCTTAACAATTTTAGCAATTATTTGCACAGATTAGTTAAGTTAAAAGTTTGTTTGTTTCTTTGTGTTTACAAGTTATTGTCTGTTTGCTTTAAATACAATATTAGTGTTTTTCATTTTTTCCATATTCCAATATTATGTAAATGCATTCAACCCAAAAGTTGAATGTGCAGGCTATGATATTTTGGGTTTCATTTTTATTATGAAGTAAATTATCAAAATCTAGTGTAAAATATTGTAGAATCACTGTGATTACTATTTCAGAGGAACAACAGACACAACTCATGGAAGTGAGAGAAGAAAATGTTTGTGATGACCTACCCACTAAATATCTTTATACAAAATTCTGTTAGTTTAGTTTTGAATAGGAATGGGGGCAATAAGCTAGAGTCAGATCTCCTTTGATATTTAAAGTATCAACTACTATTAACATTTATTTAGAGGAGCTGCTTCTACTAATAATTCTCAATAACACATATTTAGTAACCATTAGGTCTCCCTTGAAAGCAATTCTTTAAATAAACTGATACAGTACACATCACCTATAATTGAACAGTTTTTTGATGCAATTAAGACATTATACAGTGACCACAGCATTCATGTTAGTGATTGAAAATTACTTTATCTCATGAAAAAGGTGACATCAACTGTAGTTATGCAAAGCAACAGATGTGAAATAGCAGTTACTACTGTTGCATTAACATCCAAGTGAAAGTAGAATATTTGACATATCTACAATTTCATTGTAATAATGTCTCTAATGGTCCATTTTTGTTAATGCAAGACTTGGGGCAATGATATTAGGGAAATTATACCCAGGTTTTAAGATTATGAATTTTTCTCAAAATTTGATCCTGATGCATAATTTTGTTTATTTTGTGATAATGCACACCATTTTACTTTCCAGTAATAAGAAGCCACTCTATTTTTCTATTGTCCACACCAACTTTGTCCACTAATTGGTTCAAATAGTAGTCATTATGTTATTTTATGGTGTATGATATCAATGCTTTATGAATGACATTTTCTCATATTTGTATCTTTAAGAACCTAATATATGCAGATTAGGGTGTGTCAAAAAACTTTTTTGTTTCAAAACCTTGCTCCTTGGTGTTTTTCCCATACCTTTTGAAGTAACAAATGCACACAGAAATTTTTTTCAAAAAATAATAAGTCTAGACCTTACTGCTAATTGATTTTCAAAATGGCATAAAAATAACCCCAAAATTAGCTATTTTCACTTCTTTATGACTTCTAAATCAAATAATTATATAATGAAAAGATATAACTGTGTAAATGTTTATAATAATGCAGTGATGGACAATGTATCTATCTGTGTACATACTGTCATACTTCATATATTTGACTTGATACATGCATACATGTATAAAAACATGCATACATGTAAAATGTTCATATTATTTACATATATTTCAGTTCCTTACAGGTATCTAAAGCACTTCTTTACACATTTAATCAATAATCAACTGTCAATGCTATGAATGGTGTGAAATGCTTTTCATTTTAAATGAACAAATCACAATGGAATATCATCATGGGATGTAGACACCACACAAGTATGAAGGAAATGACTTCATTGCTGGTATAAAATTATCATAAAATTTCAAAGAAAAAACAGACTTACAAAATTAATTAATCAACATTTGCCTTTTCAGTTTGTTTATTGAAAGTCAAGCTATGATAGTTTGTCACTGGTAGCATTCAAATTTTATTGCCTCTCCATCAGTCCAATCAGTTTATACATATACACCAAACACATCTTCACATTGGATATAAAAATGGTGCTTGCATTTTACTCAAAAATCGTTTTGGCAAAAATGTTATTTTACTTTGCCTGCCAACACCATATCTTCAAATGGGTTTTAAAGAAAGTTTACATAACCCTCAAGTCCAAAAGACCCAGCCTTCATGCAGTTATGAAAACACTGGTCTAGCATTGACAAGACAAAGGCATACAAGATTCATGACAGAAATTTGAAATTACTATGAGTAGAGGTAATTTCTTTTCTTGTACAGAAGCTAACCAATCTGGATGGAAAGCACCAGCTACACTTTGATGATTACAGGGAGTGCACTGAGCTGATGCTAGTAATAATTGGGGAGACCCTGACTCAAATATTGCACTGGTTGGAGCCAAGACCTTGTCATCATGCACATTGGATGTTGACAATCATCTACACAGCAAAAATGTTTGCATTTAGTGCTGAAATGAACTATTCACAGGAGAAACTTGAATTGCTGGAACATATGTGTTTGTTTAATGCTCTTTTTATGTACCAATGTGGATTTCTGCACCCAATGGAGTTGATGCACACCAGAATGATCTTCAGTTCTGGCATGATTTGAACAATTTTTGTGATATTGACAATCAAGTTGCAAACTCCACAATTACTGCTTTCAAGTGCCATCTTTGGTAATTTTGCACTTTTTTAAGCCAAATGCCTAATACTCAAAAGAAGCAAATTGCACAAAAACTCCAAAAATGTAAATCAGAAATTATTCCAACTGGTGTCCCAGTTTTTCCAGTTTTACATCATTCTGTGAAACTTTACTCACTAGTTGGTTGAAAATCATTGCTCTTGTTTGAATGCCTTGACTTGAATTCTGACTGGTTGAAAGAATCTGTTTAACAGTGAATAATTACTGGACATTCATTATACAGGATATATGTGTATAAAAGTGTTCCATATTCTCATTAGTAATTGAGATGAAAGTAATATGAAAGTTTTACTTGTATGCATGTTTTATACCTCTGAAGAAATTGGTTTATTAATTTTAAAATGTGTTCTTTTCAGCTATGCATTTTACCACACATATCTCATCAAACAATGGCATACTTGGAATCTTCTTGAATTCAATCTCAAACCATAAATATTCTAATTCAGACTGAATAACTTGACCTACAGTGGATGGCTGGATGGTACTTGATTGTCATAGAATTTATGTCTTGGAAAAATGTAAACTTATTTTCTACATTAAAGCAATAATGCTTTATTAAAATAAATGTCAAAATTTTTTTTATAAAAAAAATTAACATGTTATTACCTTAATATGTATTTTGATGTTGAGGTACAATCTATATGTTGGCACCTCATTATTGATTTTCATGTATCATTAATGCTAATTTCATGCAAATTCTATGAAAAAGTTATGCTGTGCTAATTCCAAGAACATTCCTGTAAGTCTAATATAGCTTAGTTTTATATTGGCAAGCATACCAACCTAACTTCAATTCAGTAGAATAACTTACTCATTTATAATTTCTTCACTGAGACATCTGTAGCAACATTGTTTATCTTGACACTATTGAATTCAATTTGAAAGTTAGTGGAGCATCCAGTTAATGAAGCCCCTACATTAGTGAGATATTTATAGAGCAGATATATTGAATAAGTGAGTTCAAGAAGTGTTTTTCAAAAATGAATTTGAATGGTTGGTATTGACAAATTTCTCACCTAAATTCAGCAGGCAATTAACCTAAAATTTACGACATTATTTTGGTCGAAACTAAATACGGCATTTAGAATCCTAATCGAATATAGCTATTTTTTGTAAAACTAAATGTTCTTTAATTTAATTACCCAATTTCAGAAATAATTTATGGAGTGGATGATTTTTAGCAGAAGTTTTCGCATTATTTAGGAAGTATTTTTTTCTATTTCTAGTAATGAGTATTCTTTTCCCTATATTTATATTGCTATTGACAATAATGTTCACATTAATTAAAGAACTATCGATTTTGCAAGAATAGTCGATGCGTATGTTTTAATATGATAGATGCAATATTTGTTGTAAATGTCTATCAGTTCGAGGGATTATACATTGTTTTGCTTTCAGCTCAATTTCGAAAGTTTTGAAAGAGGAAGTTAAATTATTATAATTATTTTACTTTTTATTCCTCTATAATGATTATTTTGCCGCTAAGTAATGCAAAAAATCTAGCTATTATAATACGCTTGTATAGAGGATTGTTTTTTCAAGATATGTATTGTCATAAAAACAAACCAAAAGTTTGCTTTTCTTGTGTGCTAAATCATTTTGCAATTATGATTTTGATATATTGTATGTATCCTAGCTATAAGTTCGGATGTACTTGGAAAGACAATCTGAAGAATTTCAAATTTATGCGGAAATTCGTAGTATGTGGGACAGTCGAAGTACATGTATGTAAACCAGTGATTGAGCAGATATGTACGAAAATGCATTGTGAAATTAGTAGGATGTTGCATATATGCTTATGCTATTTTCTACATTTTCTACATAATATTAAATTAAACAAATGATACCATACCCCTATTATATTATAAATTACACTGTGTAACAATATTTCAGCTTTTTCTTGATTCTTTATTTTTCAACGCTTATATACTAAATCAATGTTGCTGATTCCAAAAGTGCTAATTATTTGAGCATATCGTTGGCTCAAAGAAAGTTGTGAGTGATTCTTTAAGAAACATCACTGAAAAACACCATATTTTCTTAGTAAAATATCTTACTAGAACACTTCGAATTCTTTTTCAAACAACTTTTCTACATGTATTTTTTAGTTTCCAATCCAATAAATTTGTAGCCAAATTAATGCAAAAAGTATTGCCTGAGGTATTGAGGATAGAACTTTCGAAACAAATATAATATAAATGTATGTATGTAAATGTTATGTAAACAATCAGTAAAGCAGTATACTAGACCATGCAATCTGGTCTACATGTTTCAAATTTTCTTGTTACATTTTATCTATGCCATTTATAATGATAATATAAACACAAAATTGCAACGACATGAATAACTCATACTTAGCACGAATATTATTATTCTATATTCGAACTCAGGCTTGTAAGTGTTATTTGCTTATTTCCACAAGCAATACAAAAAGTCATTATGGAATATAGGTACTTTACAAAAACTTACCAGAAATTTTTTTTAGCAACTAGGGGAATATGTCTCACCAAAATACTTTACAAAGAAGTTGCTATAATCCAAATTATAAGGCGAATGTAATGGAAATTACTCTAATGCCCAGTGTTTTCAAATATATATATATATATATATATATATATATATGACTAGGAAAAGGGGTCACTTGGGGTCACCTAGCCAAAAATGACTTCAGCTTCCTCAATCATTACCCTCTTAGGAGCCAAATTTGTATATATTAATTATTAATCAACCTTTATACACCAAGTACACATTAATGAGAATGGTTCCCCGTCATTTTTTCTATCTGAAAAATACTCTATTTCATAGATAATTAGATCACTTTCTAGCTCTACACTGCCTGCTCTATCCATTTTCAGACTTAACTCACATTAATGGTACTGTTGCGCAATTGGAGTTGTAGCCACGTGGCAAAATTTTCCTCTGCATAAATGAAGACCACGGGGAAAAAACCACACATGTCCACTTTTTGGTATTTTATTAGTTACTCCCCTTGGATTTGGTCCTTGGCATGAGGCATCATCTCTAAAAAGGTCGTATCGATAAATCACAGTTGTCTAGAGTTATTGCTATTTAAAAATAAGCAACAAGGGGGAAAAACAGCCGTTGTCCAACTGATACTGGCTACATATGTAACATATTAATAATAATACAGATTGATGTTGATTTGAAATAATAATATTTTAACAATGTCTTCTCGAGTTTTTAAATTTTTTTTGTTTTTTTCTTTTTTTCCCCTTTTTTATTAAGCTTAACACAATTTGTTCCAACACTGCATAAGTAAAGGGAAACGGGTGAAGAAAGAAAACCTCTCTTAGAAAGTCTTGGTAACAAGTTTTTGACAAGTAGCGGTATAATGTGAAGATGAGCCCAATATGTAAAAAAGGTACGCAACAACCAAGTTTAACGTCCACGTCTGATAGGTCAGGGGTTATGTTAAATTATTGTATGTGATCAGATTTGAACCCAATACCTTTCATACTTCCAACTGAACTAAGGATCCCTTGATTTTTATCAGTTTGGCCTTTTCATTGTCTGACATTACGATAATGGTAGTTTCTTTATTCCGTAACCAAAAGGGTGCGGGTTCGAATCCCTTTCAGTGTGGGATTGAACCATTATATTGACCAAGCATGCTATGATCAGGGTTGGACATCCATCTATCAAAGATATAGAGATATGTGTTTTGGAATATGACCCAAAAAATGGAGGAATGCAACCAAAATCAAAAGTTTACAAAAAATTGAGGGAAAAACCACAGTTGTCCAAAACCGGTAACCTAGTTTTACAGGGCCTTTATTATTTTTTTTTAATGTTAAAATGTTAATTGCTGCTGTGGCTAATGCATAACAAGTTGCTCTTACAATACACCTTTGTTTGGTAGTAATATTCCTATTTTTGATCGTCACAAGAGTCTTCAAAGACAAAATATCAATTTTCTCAAAATCCCAAAAAGTGGACATCTGTGGTTTTTCCCCCTTAGTCTTCAAATAGATACACACAAAAAGCATGCTTGAACTTTGACCTTAATTTTCTCAAAAGTTGTACACAATCCCAAGTGGCTCCTTTTCCTAGTCCGTTACACATATATATATATATATATACTAATACGTCCCGCTTCGTACTGGGGTTTTTGGAAAACATTCTACATAGAGGGACCGGAGCCCATTTTCCCATAGTACAGAGGGAGGCTTGGGTTTTTTGCTGAAAATTAAACTTTTTGCGATTACTTGCTAAAAAACTCATCGATCCTTAAATTATTTTGCATGAAGGTAGAGACTTTTGAAAGACTATGTCCTACATAAAAATCAGGAATTTATGAGGAAAAATCAGCTTATATGATATATATATATATATATATAGAGGGACGTATATATATATATATTCATATTCTGCATAGACACTATGAAAGGGATAGACCGGTTTCGTTTATTTAAAACATCATCAGTACAAATATGCGGTAAAAATATTTACAGTCGACTACACTTTATATAATTTAATATTGCATACTCTTAAAATAATTTCAATGATATCATGCTTGGCTGTTTATTTAATAATTGATCTTTGTCTGATTACTTAATTATTAATGCTTCTCCTATTTTATGATCTGATTTTAGTCGGACGTAAAAAATTTCTTTTAGTTGATGTATGTGCATAAAAAATTTGGGATTTTAGGTGCCATTCATATGTTCCTTAATTCTTGTACCCAGATGTCGCTTTGTTTCCCCGACGTATGATTTTTCCCAATCATCACATTTATATGTATAAACTGAGGAGGTATTTTTTTTGGGATTTGATCTTTATTAGGAAACATTTTTCGTTTTGTATGTCACTATTGGAATGATCTTTGTCCTTTTAATTTGATAATCATTATTCTAATTATTTTTTTTAAAAGTTCTACTTTGTTTTCTATATAGGGAAGCTTTAAATAAACATCAGTCTTGGTTTCATCAATGCGTTTTTCAGAAATTTGCATAGTGGTGTCAGTTGAAAATTATGCAATAGAATATTTCTTGATCCATTTGTGAGAATAACCGTTATTTCTAAGCTATGTTAAAAATCTTGTTATCTGCAGATGTTGGTAATTTAAAGATATCATTTTTGCTCTATTAAATAAGGACTTGCTTGTATTGATTTTGTAGGATATGTTGCAATTTTGAAGTATACAGGAAAGATATATATATATATATATATATATATATATACATACTGGTTATAATCGTAAGACTTTGAACATTTTTAAGTAATGCTGTTTCGACAAACATTTTTGTCATTTTCAAGCATTANTATATATATATATACTGGTTATAATCGTAAGACTTTGAACATTTTTAAGTAATGCTGTTTCGACAAACATTTTTGTCATTTTCAAGCATTAGGAGAAATGTTTCCGAACTTTTTCTTTTAGTACTTCAAATCTAGAAAATATATTTAAATAATTTGATGGATGTCTGTTTATTTAATACTGTTTTCTGCGATTCAATTTTCACGATGTCTTATTAGTATGTTAAATTTGTTCATATATATATATATATATATATAACCTCCTTCAACTATATGAAACAAATTGCAAAGTGCCTATTCTAAAGCAGAAAAGTAATATATAATTGTTTCAAGTAGATGAATGATATCTTGAAAATTTAACGAATCTTTATAACGACAATTTTAAATATATACATGTATGTATTTGTTTAAACTCCAGAAGCCTGAATTCAAATAGAAATCATTTTCTTAAAACTGCAACTCAATTTGACTCAAATTCAATTTTCTGTTAAATAAAGATATCAATGAAAATTTATTCAATCCACACCCCGGAATCTTTAATATTTTTGTTAAGAATAGAGATAGTAGAGGTGGGGGTCTTATGGCTATCGTACCGAAAATTTTAAATGCATTACGAAACAAAGGAATTTCAACCGATCGTTTTGTTTTTGAAACTTTATGGATCGAAATTAAATCACCTACAAATTCTTCCGAAAATGAACAAAATAATGTTACTTACAATCCAAATAAGAATCTTCTTGTAGAAAATATCTGTTTAAATGCAATGCAATTGATATTCCTAGTAATAACTATTCACTAAGCATAATAGATGACTTTAACATAAGCTATTACAATTTTTTTGAAAAAAACGAATTGAAAAAATTATGCGCTATTTACAATTAAAACTTTATCAACACTCAGAAGAACAACATTTTTATGTAATTTGGAAACTATATATAAACCTTGAATCTTTCAGTGATCAGCAAGAATAGTAATTCTGGCACTTGCCCACGCGAATTTAAATTGCCTAATTAATAATTAAGCCCCTAAATGATCCACTTTGACGGCAAAACTTACTGACATTCTGATTATAATTATATGTTAATTTTATTCCACTTGGGGAATACAGTTTATAGACAAATTATTTCACAATGGCTAAAGTTCCTCCTTTAAATATACAGTATATATATATATATATGTTTTTTAAAAACCTCATTATGACCGCGTTTCCAAACATAAATCTTTGAAATTTTGAAGTGTAGTGTCTGTTTAATTAATCTACCCCTCTTTTAAATATATTTAAGTTTGAAGTGAATACTGTGGGAAGAATTGCCAAAAAATCGGGTTTTTGGGGAAAAAGTGTGATTCCCGCTAAATGCATTGGGAATTTCTGAGTTTCTCGCCAAATGTAAGGTTTTTGCATTTTTCATAGCAAAAATGGGATATATATATATAATGAAAGATTTATATTAATATTGGTTTCTACAGAGAGAAAAAATATAGTATTTACAAAATTAAGATAGCAGAGTGCAGACTTGACAATTACAGAAAGGAAACTGTGAGCATTTTGACATTGAATTAAGGCAGAAAATGAATAGTGCAGATTTGAATTTTGGGAGGACCAAGATCTAGATTAGGATTTGTTATAAAATTACCAAGAGGTATATTACGGTAGAAGAAATTTTTAGACGAAGTTGTTTTAAAAATTCTGGGTACAAGAAATTTGACAGTTTAAGAAGAGCGAGAGTTTGATATTTCAGGGGAGAAAGGTGGAAAGTCGTAGATATCCTAAAAGAAGTTTGTTAAGAAACAATAGATCAAGATATTTAAGATAGAGATAGGAAAGCTTTTTTAAGAAGTGAAAGATATGGTTAATTTGAGCGAAAAATCCAATGAATAACACTCTAAATAATACGATCTATCTTGCGAAGACGCATTTACCTGCCAACATTGTGATCCATATAACAGAGAAGATAAACAGTAAGAGTTAAAGATAATGAACTTAGTCTGAGAAGATGTAGAAATTGGCACATTTGTTCTAAGGAATTAAAATTTAAATGAGAATTTTTTAATTTTAAAAAGAATGTGTGGAGTCCAGGTTAATGATTTGGAAATAATGATGCCGAGATCTTTAACTTCAGATTTTATAGGAATAATGAAATTTTCTATTGAAAGTAAAGAGGGTCGAGATAGACGAGAGGAAGTAATAAAAAGCCCTTCAGATTTGGGTAGATAAAAAGGTAGATAATTTGATTGTGACCAATCTGAAGCATATTCACAAAAAGAGTGAAGACAATTGAGAGAAGTACGACGAATGACAGGATAAATTGCTCTGAAAACTATTCTTTCGAATATTAGTGAAAACTGTGAGCGAAGGGATATAGGTTTATAAGAAGAGCAAAGTCGTGTATTAGGATTCTTATCTGATTTGTAGATTGCTACAACTATAGCTTTTTCCATTCTAAGGGAAAATTTGAAGTAATTATGATAGAACAGAATAAGCAGAATAGAGCATCAGCAATTGAGGAAGAAATATTTTTTAGCAGAATAGGAGGGAAACCATCAAGAGGAGTTGAATGAGATGTAATTGAAGATAAAAGTTTGTTAAATAGAATAAGGTGTAAAAGATTATTTCACTTAGATTGTAAGAAAATGTATCATTATTACTAGAAATATCATAGTGAGAGGCAGGTGAGAACACAGAAATAAAATATTCAATCAAAGCGTTAGCAATGGATGTATGTGTAGAAGCTAGATTTTCATTAAATTCTAAGGTTGACGGGAGTTTGTTAGAGTTACATAAACTTTTAATGAGAGCTTTGTTGGAGTTAATAGAAGATTTATCGCTGAAGTTGAATCTTGTCTAGTTGAATATAATTAGAAAGTGCTAAATGTGCATCAGAAATGCACATTTCTTAGAAACGTAAGTTTATTAGCAAGATTAACATATGAGAAGAATAAAAGAATGGAAGAGATTGTCTTCTTTTGCGCTTACGTGGAATATACAACAAACAGACATGTGAAATTTCACATCAACAGGTTGATAAGTTTCTAAACGATCAATTATAAGTCAACGTCAAAGATATATATTGGATTGGCGTTAGAATAGGAATAAGTTGAAATTAAAGGCCTATGAAAAGTCGAATTAAGAGGTGTAGTGGCAGTAAAAAAGAAAAGATCAGAAGAGAAGGGCGCTGAGTTCAGTATATTTATGGAAATTTTAGATGCATTAGAAAAAACTAAGTTAAGCACATTGCCAGATGAATGAGTTGAGAGAGATTATTATCATTAAAATAGTTCATAACCTCGAGTTCATATTGATCATTTGAGCAGACCAGTCAGCATTGAGTAAGCTGAAATCACCAGTAATAAAAATATTAGGTTCGAGAAAGCCATTCAAAGAGTTAAAATTCTTATAGTTATTTTTAATTTCTGAAATCTTTGAGAAATGAGAAGACAGTTTGATGCGGTATTGACTAGTTGAGAGGGATTATATAAACAGATTACTAAAGAACTAAAATAAGAACAATAAAATGTGAACAAAAGTTAGAGGAAATGTGAGATGTAATCAAGTCAAGATTACTTAATAAATTGGCAGCAATTAACGTACCTCCGTGGCATTTGATCGATCTATCTGTACGTGTGACTACAGTAAAAGAAGAAGAGAGAAAAATAGAAGAGTCAGGAATAGAATCATCCACCCAGGTTTCAGTGAGACAAATTATTGTAGGTGGATTAACGATGGCTAAGAGAAATTTAGAAAAATCTATTTGGCGGATGAGACTATGTAAGCTTTGACAGTTGCCACAAAGAAGAGTAATAGATGAGGATCTCGTCAATTTGACATTGTTTTATTTGAAAAAATAGGAATGGAAGGTTTAGATAAATCGACAGGAGAATTGTTGAAATAGAGAGATAGAGATCGAATTTTTAGATGGGAAGGGTTAGCTCCCGCTTTGAGAAACTCACGACGAACACGGGGCGTGTTGAACTCGAGTTCTAGATCAGAAGGAGATAAATCGCGAGATAAGACAGTAGTTTCAGGCATGAAGAAACACTAAAATTGCCTGGGGTTCCAGGCGTGGAGAAATTATAAAATATGCTTAAAGAATAAAAAAGAAAAATACTAAACGTAAAAAACGCCATGCCTTTTCTATTTTGAGATTTTATAGTAACTCTATGCAGACCTATTTTAAAAACAAGAATGCCAGCTTTTAAATTTAATGTTGTGAAATTGCATCAAGCTTACTATTTATTTAAAGTGTATTAGTGCTTTGATGCTGACTTTGCTATATATTTCATGAGCTTAATAGCCTTCTGAGCTGCTTGATTTTACCTAGAAACTCAATATACCAGGTTCTAAGCTGCAATATGTATGGTTGTAGGAAGTTTTTAACCTATTGTAATAACCTCGCAATTTATTCAGAATCAATTCATCTCTTTCAAAAATTGCAATGACTTTCATTATGTGTACAATTGAACAGATGTTTTGCTTAGGTTATTTACCCAACTTGATCTTAAAATTAATATTTTTTAATATTTTAATAATCTTACACTTGCCTAAAAATTGACATAATGTGCATATTATGTAATTTGTTAATCAATATTGACAATTTTTTCACAGTCAATATTTAGTGTTTCCTGAATAGGGCAAGGTTCTTAAATTTGATGTCATCTGAGGAGCTCTATAAATGCCTCTAAATAAATTCATTCACTGATTTATGGAAAACAATGACTTCAACTAAGACAAACTTCAAGCTTATTGAACATATATGCATATAATTTTGAGACTTGAGTCACAATGTCTGCAAATGTACACATGAATTATTTTACTAACTAAAATTATTTTTCCTTAAATATTCATAACCACACAAAACTCTGCTTAAATACTACCAGAAATAATTTTTGCAATATAAATTGCATTGCAATGTCTGAAGGGGATATATATATATATATATATATATAGTCTTAGTGTTTTAAGGCACTTTTCATTCATGAGTAGCAGAAAATTTTGAAAATAAGGGTTTTTACCTTATGGAAACCACTAGATATACATATATACCCCTGCTCAAAAGAAACGCGCCCACCTGTAACAAAGACAATATTTCAGTGTTTACGCTTATTTTATGCATGTTTAAATTATTTAGAATAAATTAATTATTTATTAAAAACTGGTGCATTAGAAATGCTTATTTAAGAAATTCAAGGTTGAATTCTGCAGCTCTTCCTGGGTTACACGGTTGAACTCACGTTCCACGGAGGCTCTTAGCTTACCAAGTCCATGAATTTCCTGTTCTTCTAATCTCCATTTAATCATCGATCACAGATTTTCGCATGGGTTTAGATCAGGAGACTGAGGCGGCCAATGCAAAACGTTCATTGAAGAAATATATGGT
>CABFPE010000022.1:112412-202337 GCA_900660155.1 Hofstenia miamia | reverse complement strand
ATTCATATGTTATTTCGCTTGCTATTTACGCGATAGTTCACCATTGCAATCCTACATCGGTGGCTGTCAAAAGAAGTTTTTCTATGTTAAAAACATTTGTCTAGAGCAGGGGTTCTTAACCTTTTTTTGTCTCGTTTACTCCTTTCCGAATGAAAAAAGTATAATTTACCCCCATCTTCAAAGTCCAAATTATCTAGTAAACAAATTATCTAGTAAACAGTAAAATTGGAACATACTTCGGCTGCTGAAATGAAAATGTTATCACACTTTCGTAGTGATAAACTGAAGTTATATATTTAAATTATAATCCAGTGCAACACTATCACTTTTTCAATACGCAAAATTGAAGTTTGCTTTAGCTTATAATTCAGTAAATTTACCCCTTCAATAGGTAAAATTTACCCCCGGTTAAGAACCCCTGGTCTAGAGAACCAAAATGTTTGCCTGAAAATTTAGATATTTATATTGGTTTTCATTGCAATTTTTCAAATACAAATTAGTAAATTGTAGTTTTTCAAAATTATTTTTGTTAAGTTAACAGAAGCTAATATTTAACACGTGTTTTATATTACTATATTTCAGTCAGTTGAATGTTAAATTTTTTACCTTTTATAAATATGAATCCCTTTTTTGGTTGAATTTGTTATGAAAGATTTAATGCGTCTTTGAAAAAACATATTAATGTATGTGTAGCGCACATTCAGTAGTCCGGTAATCTGATATGATCAATGGCCTACGTTGATTTTGTTGTTTTACATTTACTTTATTATTCCTGTAGCATGTAGACCCTTAGGATTTTAAGGAAATCAAAGGCAATCTTCACTTTTCATTAGTTCATGTTTTGTTTTAGGTCAATACTAAGGTTTGTGACTCTGCATGCACTTTCATGTTGTACTAGTCCATATTGCATGATCATATAATTTTTTAACAAATCTTCCTCTTGTTCAGAGTGAACATCAACCGAGTTCTCATTACTAGGTAGTAACCAAAGTTCGTCTTAAATATTTCTATATTATAACAAATGTCAATCACTATTGACAAAATAGTCTTTGACAAAAACGCTTTCACGCCAAAGTTTTCACAGAATGTGTAAAACTAAACTTAATGTGGGCAAAAGTTCAACTAACCTTTCAAATTTGATTTAAAAACGTTAATCATAAAAAATTGCTTGGGGGTAAATTTACCCCCACCTCCCTTCTTTGTGAAGAATATGATTAATAAATTTATGTATGAATGGCTATCGTTTGTAGAAATAGCTCCTGCAATTTAAAATCAGTATATATTTTGTCGATACTTCTATAACTTCCAGATATCACATAAACATTAATTTGCTATTCAATAACTATATTTAATTTTTTCTATAAAATTCAGTCAATCTAAAAATATATGCAAAGTGGGAGAATATAATTTCCGTAGAAATACATAGTGTAATTTAACATATTTAGAAATTTCTGTCAAGGATCGCCTGAGACAGTTTGAAAACGGTGAAAATTTTCCAAAAAATGCCATTCCTGCGTCACAGAGTAAATCAAAAAATGGCGCCGATGACCTTTTAGGTCATTCATCGTCACAATCGTTTTCTAAAGATGTAAATAGTGTTCAAAAGGAAGACGACGATATATACCTTCTACCATCAAATACACCCGCCAAAATCCCATCAAATGGAAAATCATCTTTTCCTTCGGAAAATATGTATGGTGTAATTTCTGAAATGAAAAATATTAATAGAATGAGGTCTTCATCGCAAAAATCAGATTCAGGCAGCTCAACACAAATACCTTCTTCTGAAACTGAAAACGTGTATATGGTATCTAAGAAGGTTACTAAACCTGTTAAGAATGATGACCCTGTTGATTCAGATGATACTTATCTAAAAATTTCTCAGGTTCCAGGCCTTAAGACCTCTAAAAATATCCCCAATTCAGTTTCCACTAATAAATTTACTGCACCTATTAAACCTCCACCGCCTGTGAATGAAGACGTTTATTTAATTCCTGAAAATAGTTCTACTCCTAGTGCTATAAATATTTCAGACACCGACAATGAGGGCATATATGCAATGCCTAAAGATGATCATGATGATGACGATAGTAGTGCCTATTTGAAAATGGAAGCAGTTAGTCCGAACAGGTCTCACGATCTNAATGATGACCCTGTTGATTCAGATGATACTTATCTAAAAATTTCTCAGGTTCCAGGCCTTAAGACCTCTAAAAATATCCCCAATTCAGTTTCCACTAATAAATTTACTGCACCTATTAAACCTCCACCGCCTGTGAATGAAGACGTTTATTTAATTCCTGAAAATAGTTCTACTCCTAGTGCTATAAATATTTCAGACACCGACAATGAGGGCATATATGCAATGCCTAAAGATGATCATGATGATGACGATAGTAGTGCCTATTTGAAAATGGAAGCAGTTAGTCCGAACAGGTCTCACGATCTCCCTCCAATCCTTCCAAATAAGCCTAAATCAAGATCGTTTTCAATCGATAATTCCCAGATTCCATTATCACCAGTAGAAATTCGACTGCGTAAAAGCAGCTTCGATTCTGGTCTACGCCCACCTGCACCGTTGCCAGATGAAAAACGTCTATCGTGTAATTACGAAGATTGCACGTCACAATCCGCATCTACTGAAATAGTATGTGTTTTTAAGTGTAATGTTTTCATTTATTTGCTTTTTATGTTAGTTTTTATATTCCATTCGTAAACTTGGTAGAGTGGAATAAGTTAAAATACTATTTGATAAAAAAAGCTCTAGATCAACTGTATTTCAGTGAGCTTTGGCTTGTATATTAGTGTTGCAAAAAAAATTGATTGCTTTATAAAAAATGAAAAGCAAGTCTTTATTTTTACCTTAAACTTTCAGCGTTTTTAAAATGAACATACCGTTTTCCCCACGTTTTCGAACAATTTTCTTCAAACTTATGAAAGTTGGAAATAAAGGGTGTCTGAAAGGTCACTATGCAGGAAAATGACAGAGAAATTTACATAACAAAACTGTGCGCCGGTGACTTCTACACTCGATTTCAAGCGTTTTGCATGAATGAAGAAGATCTTCAAACTTTGGGAAGTAATTTGTTCAATGTTAAACACTGTTTAAAACAACTGTTTTTGCAATGTTTTTTAAATGTTTTTTTTCAAATTTATATAGAACTTTATGGAAAGCTTGGAAAATAATTTTTTGGTTTCGTACTTTCATAACCGATTTTCTACCGCAATGACCATAAAACTTTACGTACATGCAACGAAAAATAAATGATGATAATTTTATCATAATTCAATGTTTGGTACTATATGTATTTTAAGAAAAAATTTAGTACCTTAAGATGGGTCTGTCTAAGGGCAAAAACATTGTTTTAAACGTTTAAAACGTTTTTTGTAAAAATACACTTTTTTGCCAACAGTGGTTGACGCTGTCCACATCATATTGTTTAAAAATTTAAATGTGAACTACTTTGACATCTTAATTTTTATGCCCCTGAACATCCATGTTTATGTTATTTGTGCTGACGAGTGTTACATTAAGAAAAGAAAAGTATGGAATAGTTATTCAGAAACTCAATTTTTTGAACTAATGCTCCCTTACATTCATGTTGCTAGATACTGAACCTTAAAATTGATATAGGTCTCAAAGTGCATGTTTTGTAATTGGCCATAAAGTCTTTGATAGAGTTTAGGTCAAGGCTTTTGTCTGGCCATTCAAGTAAATCGAAACCCTCTCTCTAGAACCTGATTGTTCTCAGATCAACGAAAGGCTAGGAGTTGGATCTTGTTGAAACACAGTTGTGTCATGAATCTGCATCTCCTAATAAGGACCAAGTAGGACTCAGTATATATTCTCTCAGCATGGCTAAGGCGAATGAGAACATCATTAGTGTGATAATCGAAACAGCCCCATACTCCTTCAGATTTTGGATAGTCGTTGTATTGTGTGTGTAGTGCAGTGCAAGCAAAGTGATTACCTTTTGTCAAATTTCAAATGTTGATTGGTAACTAAAGTTTTACTTTTGGCCAGTCTTTCACTGCTCAAAACTGGGGATGGGGGCTAGGCTCAAGTCTCCACAAGGCTGTTTTTATTGTCATGAGTTCTCAGTTGTTACCTATTGATATTCCAAAATTCCAATATTCTTGCATGGTGTTTTTGTAAGTTTGATAAATGCTCGCTGTAGCTCACACTTCGTTCCAGCACTGTAATGAACAAGTTATACCTTTGTATATATTTTGTGGTTAATATGTTCAATATTAACATGCACATTGCATGAGGTTACATTTATCACTCTGAATCTGCAAGGGTGTATTTGTATTTTTTTGCATCCATATTGCATCCTACAGATGCTGTAATGTAGCTCAAAAATATTTGTATAGAATATATTTCAAGGTTTTTTGAAAGTGCAACCTTATACATATAGTAGATAAAATTTTGGTTGTCTATAGATTTTAACATTATTTAAAAATCGTGTTTTAGCTTGAAGTCTACAATGTTCCTGATGACGACGATGAAGAATGTACTTACCTTGCGCCTGTCGAATCAAATGAGTATCGAGATATGAGCATGAGCAGTGATGTGAGTGTTTAAATTATAGGTTGTGTATGAACCATTTTTAGATATCCAGACATCCTTGGTTTTATAAGAAATCAAGTATTTCGGCTGAAGAAATCGTAAAAAGAAAAAAACTGGTATGTTTATATTGACGTCTTTATAACATTGTTGATAATGTCTTATGAATATTCAAACTATGATATTGTATCTGTAGTTGCTTATTGGAAAAGCTTTTGTGTTAGCCCCAAGCTTCTTGTGATTTGTTGAAATCTGTTCATTATTTATAAACTAATTAAGACTTCCAAAATCTGAAAACACGGCAGGGTCTAAGTGTCCCCTCTTTAATTTTCACCCTCAAATTACACTCACTTGACACCATTCAGTAGTGTGCACTTCTTTCTTTGAGCACAGAACTCCAATGAGCCTTAGAACAGTAATACTTTCACATAGATAGTCAAATACTTCATCAGGCACATGGGAGAGTTTCGTAGAACAACCAATTACATTATAGGGCGATACGATGAAGGCGGACGATACCATTGATTCGTTGATATTGGGCCGAACAATATAGTTCGACTATTTTCATAAGAAGCTTTGGTCAATTTAACGAAATCAGTAGCTTTTAATTAAAACAGCAAAAAATGTAGAACCGCGGAGCGAGAGCTTCAAATATACAGTTATGTAGATTTTATACCAATAAATCATTCCCATCGTCTTTAAATTTATACCAAAACCTCAATTCTTCAACTTAGAAATTAACTTTCAATTAAAGTTTGAGCTTTCAAGTTCTTTTCTTGAATATGTAAAAAAATATAAAATTTAATGTTAAAACAAAATGACTTTGAACGTTCTACATGTCACATGTTATGTACAATTTTGTTATTTATTTTCAACATAAATTTCTCTGATGAAATTTGCGTTTTAATGATTCCCTCAACGTATCTATCAAGATTTAAGTCTTCATATGTTTAGATTGGTGGGTTTCTTATTCGTCACAGCTCAAACCCCAGATCTCATCCATATACATTGTGCTTGTGGGTTGCCAAAGTCGTTACCTTAAAAATTCGTTTTCGTGAAGATCATCGGTATGCTTTGGGTAATTACAAAGCGGATGAAAAGGTAATTTCATTTGATTTTCTTAAAACTGCATTCATTAAAAAGATTTTTAGATGTATCATTTCAACTGCATGTTGTACTTTTTACCAACACTGCAAATGTGCTGACATATTAGGACCAAGACCAAGTAGATCTTTTGGGTTCAGTTCTTGGTTCTTGGCAATAATTTTTCAATAACTAAAGACCCAATACTAGGCCAGACATAATTTAAAATTATAAATACCGGATTCATATTCAAATGAAATCCAAAAATGCCGACCCACATAAAATTGAAGAATAGCGGCCTTGGCGAACCTGAAGCTGAAACCAACCTCAACCCAAGTCCGGCCCCTTGCCACTGTGCTTGATTTAGATTAGATAAAATATGATTTAAAATCCCATTATTCATTATTATAAAAAATTATGTTTGCTGGAGACTTAATTTTTTTTACATCGAAAAGGAGCAATTTATTTTTACCAATATTCAAATTTATACAACTTTTGCTCAGTTGATAATTTATCCGTTTGTTTTCAAGAAACGAATGCTCAGAACTATTGTAAAAAATCAATACTTTTATATTGTAACAAAATGCTTATAAATTTTATATTCTTCATACGTATGCGTTGAAATTCCTTTGTGTCATCAAAAAATATTTTGAAAAAAGTAATATTTTCTAATTTTTGCCATTTTTGCAGTATGGTTACAGTAGCCACACCAAACATTCAAATTTAGTGTGAATGGGTGGCTTGTTGACAGGATTTAGACTGCTTTGTTATCAGATTTTCCATCTAAAAAATTTAATATGTTGTTTTTCAAAATTGGGAATAATTTTAATTACAAATTTTTCACCATAACAGAGAACCACACTTTCCCCAATTTCTTTATACGCGTGGAGAATATTGTTTGTAAATGTGGGACAAAACGGTTTGTGCCTTTAGAGGTACAATAGGCAATTTAGGGTTAAGCACAAATGCGCAGCAAAGTTTAGACAAATTCAATGTGCTGATTAACTTTTTTTATTCAAAAAAATTCACAAATTTTCATTCTTGAATTTTTATTGTTGTTTTAGTCGTTTACCTCACTAGAAGAACTCGTCTCATTTCATGAAAAAAACAGCATCGTCATCGAGGGAGGAAACAAAGTTAAGCTCCAGAAAATTGTATAAATGTTTGATTGTAAATGTACATATGTTTTATTAATCCGAAATAAATTTTATTGCTTTTTAATTAAGAATAGTTCATACTGTAAAGACTCTGTGTTCAGAATAAAGGTCAGCAATAGTATCATTTGACATAAAGTATTTTGGGTTTTCTGACGATTTCATCATTTTCATTTCCAACAATCTTTATTTTCTTCCTTTACTAAAAACTCTTTTGCGCCTTTTAGCAATTCAAAGGATTTTAGAAATAATTAGCAAAACAATTTCTATCGTTTCGTTCATATTGGTGGTCCTCAAAAAATATTTTTAAGCTAACTAACAACCCTTTCAATACCACTGTTTGGTTTGACGTGCAAACGAGAACGTTGTAATGTCAGGCGATAATTTTAAGATAGGGTACCAAAATTTTCTCCCTTTTGAGATAAACTTTTCGGAGATAACAAAGAATTTCCAACTTTTCAGCAGTTGTAGATAATACAAAACTGTTGAGGTCCAAATGCCTGAAAATATTACCCATCGCTCTAATATTGTTTAGGTTCTTCGAAATTTTGCCATTTCTTATATAAATTCTATTACAAACCTAAATCTATAATTTTGCAATTAAATTAAATTTCAAATTTTATTTGCAAAATCGAGTCACATATATATTGCCTGGAAGGCAAGGGAAACAAAATTTTAACTTGTAAACAATCGTCAGTTCTATGCTTAAGTATTATCCAGAAGATTTTGTCAGAATATGAAGTACCGGGAAGTTATGGTAGACATGTATTTGCACGACTCATACAAACAGTTTTCGGCAGAAGGTGAAGTACCGGGAAGTTCTTGCAGAAACTACTTTGCATTATTGATTTTTGCTAATGTGATTGAACTGCATGTGTGTGGCATTATTGCCACTTTCACTTACGAACTGCTCACTTTTGTGTTTAAATTGAAAATAGAATATCTGACAAAACCAAAAATGTAGATTTTCCAAAATCGTTTACTTGTTTTTCTTATTGCTGAACTTAAATACTTAAATGGTTTGTTAGAACGCAACGTTCTAAACTCCTATATGCTACTCAGGGAAACTGTTTCGTGGTTTTAACTTGCCGGGCATTCTAAAAAAAGGACCAGGTTCAACATAATCCACAATTGAAATATCTAGATTAACGGAATCTATATTTAGAGACATATTAAAAATTACAAACTGTTTACTTCTCCAAACAAGAAAATTGCATAAATGAACTCAGGCTTTAAATAGTTGTAGGTCAAGTTCTGTCATACATAAGCTGACGGTCAATTTTTTACACTTTGGATTCTCGATATGTACAACAATCGTATTATATTATAAAATGATACAAACATACAATATTTACACTGTAGAAAATTGCTTCATACAAGCACTATTTAACAACAATGGGCGTTTTAATGTTTAACTCAGAGGCAACAATGTTGAAAGGGACCTGACTGATACATTCAAAAATATGGCAATCAAACATTCTAGGTGGATCAATTAAATATGAAGCTCAGATAAGTCTTTGTATATGCATGGGCCTATATAGGCCCATATATACATATCAATATGTATCAAAGGCATTAAATTCAATTTGATACCAAATTATAATTACAAGTATTCAAAATCATCTATACATTTATAAAATTCAATTATTTAGTTACTATTCACTAAAATATCTCATGTTAAGAATATTAAAGTTCAATTAAGCATTAAATTATGTAATTTACAAAATATTCATCAAATTACATATTTTTATATATTTTTTATATTTTCGGTAAATTTAGTTTGTATTTATATTCATCTTTTTTGTTTAAGCTTGGTTCCTTTAATTCTATATAAATTGATTCAATGATGCTTAGTTGAAAATTATCAATTGCCTTGGATAAAATTTTATATGTAAATTTCATATTACAGTTCTTTAAATGATCAGAGATGGTCGAATGAATTTTGTGTTCTTAACCCATTAATGCCCAAATGACCATGAAAGGAATTTTTTTAAATATTTTTGTAATAGAACAAGTAAATGGACTCTTACTAATAGAAAAAACTAAGCCATTTAAAATTTATCAAAATTTAATTTGAAGTAAATTCATGGTAGATGCATCTACCAATGGGTATTCTAACTGCTTTTTTGTCAAAATTATATAATGAGAAAACTAACCAGTATTATGTGATATAGCAATTTATATAATAATATATTTACTGAACATATAAAATAATATTCAAAAAACAATAGAAAATATCTATTGGTGATATTTCAAAAAACATTGAGGATTAATATAAACATTACATTTGATGCACCAATACATACTTTTTCCTTTGCATAAGCAGCAACGAGGCCCTGTATTACCTGTAAATTCAATCATATGGCCAACATTGTCTATGCATAGAATATCAGCAGTTGATCATTTGGGCTGGAGATGACACCCTACAGCAATTACTTGTCCAAATTTTCTAAGCAGCAGCATGGAAATTTCCCGAATGAAATCTAAAAGTGGTATAGATTCTCAACTGATGCTTTTATAAATTATCCAGCTGAAGCATTCACTGTGTAGGCAAACAAGGACCACCACCACTTCTTAGATCTAATCCTGACTTGATAAGTAGAAATGCTTTGATCATGAAGATCAAGACCCTGCCATAAATTTACAATACTGCTTTATACTGTTCAGCTGGGAAATGCTTATTTTCTTTTTATCAGAGGCAGAGTACCTTTCTCTCATAGATATTGATTCTGTTTTGTACAAATTAGATGCAATGTAACAGTATGATTATCCTGCCATCTACATATAGCAATTTTTTTGGTGAATGCTGAACGGAAGTATCTTCTTTTGCTTTTTGCCATAAACTTTTTATTTGGCAAAGGTGCATTCCAATTGCAGTTTTCTTTTACATTTCCAGTAAAGACAATGCCCTGGTCAGAAAGACAATCTATCAATTCAAATGAGGTGAATAAATATGGCATTTATTATGGATTAAGGAAAGAGATACCTTTGTTTACATTTTGGCTCTAAAAATTTAGACTTTTCTAATACATCCTCAATACTGGCTTTTGATTTTAATACTCTGCCAGGTAAATTATCCATATTTCCTACAATATCATCATCACTTGGCAAATCATCAATGTCTGCATCAGCATCTTGCCTTCTATGGGCGGTTCTATGATTACTGTTTGGGATGTAGGAAACTCATCATCGTCTTCATCATCAATTTCAAAAAACTCAATTACTTCATCTAATACTAGTCTTCTAAGCATAGAGTTATAAAAAAGTTTTGGACAACAAAATAATTCTAACAAATAGTTTTTCTTCAATTTTACATATTTTTATTAAAAAAATTATATTTACCATGTAAACGCCCAGTGGTAGATATATCTACCACCAGTATTAAACCTAATGCCAACTCAAAAATAAAAACTATTTTGTAATAAATATATTACTATGGAATTCTCACATATATAGCTATTGATAATGATTAATATATATAATTTTACTCTAATATGAAATTTACATTAACCTTTTATTCTTTAGAAATTCACGTCTCGACATTTTTTTCTGAAATCAATATGTATAATAGTTAATAACAGTTGTAAGGTGTAATAGCATGAATAACAATAATGCTAAAATAAATCGCGGGGAATCACTACATGATGCTAAAATTGTTTCCAATGGTAATGCTAAATTTTAATTACATGCTGTGCATTTAAAAGACATGTGTTTAATGGGTAGATACATCTACCATTGGGTTAATGAAATAATTAAATCACTTCTAAAAAATGCAACAGTTTGGAATAATGAACAGCTTATTTCTATAAAGAATTGTTTAGTGTTGAAAACGCATTCAATGAAATTAACCTTAAAAAAGCTTGTTACCGAAAAATTCTTATCGTGACCGAAAAATGCTAAAAATATATATTAAAATGCTACAATATATATATANTAGAGACATATTAAAAATTACAAACTGTTTACTTCTCCAAACAAGAAAATTGCATAAATGAACTCAGGCTTTAAATAGTTGTAGGTCAAGTTCTGTCATACATAAGCTGACGGTCAATTTTTTACACTTTGGATTCTCGATATGTACAACAATCGTATTATATTATAAAATGATACAAACATACAATATTTACACTGTAGAAAATTGCTTCATACAAGCACTATTTAACAACAATGGGCGTTTTAATGTTTAACTCAGAGGCAACAATGTTGAAAGGGACCTGACTGATACATTCAAAAATATGGCAATCAAACATTCTAGGTGGATCAATTAAATATGAAGCTCAGATAAGTCTTTGTATATGCATGGGCCTATATAGGCCCATATATACATATCAATATGTATCAAAGGCATTAAATTCAATTTGATACCAAATTATAATTACAAGTATTCAAAATCATCTATACATTTATAAAATTCAATTATTTAGTTACTATTCACTAAAATATCTCATGTTAAGAATATTAAAGTTCAATTAAGCATTAAATTATGTAATTTACAAAATATTCATCAAATTACATATTTTTATATATTTTTTATATTTTCGGTAAATTTAGTTTGTATTTATATTCATCTTTTTTGTTTAAGCTTGGTTCCTTTAATTCTATATAAATTGATTCAATGATGCTTAGTTGAAAATTATCAATTGCCTTGGATAAAATTTTATATGTAAATTTCATATTACAGTTCTTTAAATGATCAGAGATGGTCGAATGAATTTTGTGTTCTTAACCCATTAATGCCCAAATGACCATGAAAAGAATTTTTTTTAATATTTTTGTAATAGAACAAGTAAATGGACTCTTACTAATAGAAAAACTAAGCCATTTAAAATTTATCAAAATTTAATTTGAAGTAAATTCATGGTAGATGCATCTACCAATGGGTATTCTAACTGCTTTTTTGTCAAAATTATATAATGAGAAAACCAACCAGTATTATTTGATATAGCAATTTATATAATAATATATATACTGAACATATAAAATAATATTCAAAAAACAATAGAAAATGTCTATTGGTGATATTTCAAAAAATATTGAGGATGAATATAAACATAACATTTGATGCACCACTAAATACTTTTTCCTTTGCATAAGCAGCAACGAGGGCCTTTATTACCTGTAAATTCAATCATATGGCCAACATTGTCTATGCATAGAATATCAGCAGTTGATCATTTGGGCTGGAGATGACGCCCTACAGCAATTACTTGTCCAAATTTTCTAAGCAGCAACATGGAAATTTCCTGAATGAAATCTAAAAGTGGTATAGATTCTCCACTGCTGCTTTTATAAATTATCCAAGCATTTACATCTGAAGCATTCACTGTGTAGGCAAGCAACCACCACTTCTTGCGTCTAATCCTGACTCTATAAGTAGAAATGCTTTGGTCATGAAGATCAAGACCTCCCATAAATTTACAATACTGCTTTATACTGTTTGGCTGGGAAATGTTTTCGATCTTGGTTTCTGTTTTTAGTCCTATTATATGTCTTAGTTTATTGGTCTTTAGTATAAAGCCTATCTTTAAAAAGGATGGAGTGATTCTTTTCAGATATTTCTGTAATTTAATTGATTGTATGCCTCGATATTCAATATTAAATATGTAATTGTATAAATAATCACTTTGTTTGTTTAATATATAAAAATTAAATTATGTAGTTTGTCCATACCCTTTTCACAGTGGCTTCATTCGCCTGCAGTTTATGCACTTTATTAAATGTCTGTATATAAATATATATACATATAAATCCTTCGAGGCTCTGAAAAGCATCGTTGACGCGAATGGCAATTCCAATGATACGCATAGCAAATTAGTAGCTCAGCAAAGAAGAACTGCTATCGCTGCATAGATTCTTCAGAGAGCACTCGAACATGCTTACAACGGCATCCGCATCTAAGCATTCACACACACGAATCACAACATCCGGAAAGAACATTATTAATCCGACCATATCCTGTAGCTCGTCTCGCCCTCCTAGGAAGCCACGTAAGATTAAAACAGGTACAAATTTTTTAGTGTTAGGTAGCTCTATGTTTTGGAAATTGCAATTGAAAACTTTAATTAAGAACCAGGAAGTCACAGTTCACTCATATCCAGGAGCATGCATTTCTGAATTACAACAAAAGTTGAATTATATCTCCAAACACAAATCAAAACTCTTTGTACAAATCGGACGGAATAACATACTAAAGGATCCAGAAAATTAAATATTTGCAGTTACTAGGCTACAAGACTTTTCTTCAGCGAACTCCCTCCTTTCTGCAATAGGTTACTTCAGAGTAACAACGAAATAGTTAAAGTGAACAAAATTATTTTTAACTTATCTCAAAAATTAAACTTCTCAGTATTTAAGCTATTCACAAATTTTTGTTTAGCAATCTCCGAACAAAAGACGGAATTCATTTTTCACATACCGGAATGTCAAAATTCGTAGTTACTCTCAAATCGCTTTTTGAGCCGCCATCGCTACGTAAAGCACCGCATTTCAAACACACACAGTTAAAGATTGCGGTCTACGAAAGCTTCGCCCCTCGTTACTTGCCACCGCGCTCTGGAACACCGCACCGCCTTTCTACATCGATGAGGTACACAACTTTAGTTACTGATGCTACTTGATTATTTTCTATCTGGACTTTTTTGTACTATGGCTTTTTTAATTGTTTTATTATTTATTTTATTTTTGTTTTAGTACGCCCAGGCTACGGAAAAATTACTATAAACTTAGCCCATCAAATGCCATAGGTAAACACTTAAACCAATTTCTAATTTTTTTCTCATATGCAGTGCAAATTTGTCAATTTTAAAACTACATAGTGAAATTTTATTGCAAAATACTTATTGAAAATATTTGTGACCCCGTCACCTTCAGGTGACGTCAGCTCCTTAGTTAAGAAAATACTAAAAAAATTAATTTTATTACAAGGTATGAAATGCATAAAAGCAATTTATATGTAAACCAATATTGCAATTTGAGCAATGCTCTCAGGTATTTGCATTAAAAATGCACATCTCACACTAATTTCCTTGTATTCTATTATGATCAATGCCATCATGGCAGATATAATATTTTAATCAACAATCCACATTACCATGAATATTTATACCTTTTACTTTGTCACGACTAGCTGCCCCTCTAGTTAAAAATATTTGAACAATAGAACGGTGAAAATTGCTTTGAATTAAAAGTTCCACCCTTGGTTTCGTAATTAATCCAGGTATTTTGGGCATCCATGTCATTATGCGGACCTGATGATGATGATGATGAGCACTCCCATAACATATCAATCTTTTTTGGAGTTAAATAACCAGTAAGCAGCAAGATTGCAATGTATAATTGAACTTCCTTAATAGAAACAGTCAATTGATGCTTGTTTTACAATGCATACACATTACTCATATTTCTAATATGTTCAAATACTTCTTGGGAAAACAATAAATTGAATAAATCAAGTTGTGTTATTTCACTAATTTTAACTGAAATTTTATAAAGATTGTACACCATTTTATATTATGTTGCCTGCATGGCCGTAAAAGCAATTTTTCTAAGAGGGGATGTCATCAATTAATGATAAAGTGGGTAACCAAAGGCAAGTTGCCTTACCTCCCAGGAGGGGATGGGGTTGTCCACCCCTAATTTGTTCACATTTATGAGACATGCTATTTAAATAAACAGAATAAAAGGCGTAGTTGATTTTTCCTACAATAGTTGATTTATGCACTAAATGATGGAATCCTTTGTTACATATGTATACATTTTTCAATTCTGAAATGCCGACGTCACCTACAGGTGACACCTACATTATTTCATTTGCCATTTAGCTTCCATTGCCATGAGGCTTTTAAAAAATTCTTTACATCAATTCTTTGATTTACTATATTAATGTGAAATGTTTTTTTATTGCTAATCATTGCATATCTAAAAAGATGAGAATGATTGTTTTATGTGTAGTAAAAGAATTCGAAAATATGTCATAAAGGCACAAACAGTGCACTGTTTTTATATGCAGTTACAAAGCAATTCAAAACCCAGTATATATATTGTAAACCTATTCATACCATACTAGAAAATGAGTTAAAGATAAGCAAAACAGCTATAGTTAGTAAAATACAGCTCAAATAATAAGTGTCACCTACAGGTGAGGTCAGCAGTTAATGGGTTAAATTTAAATCTGTTCTCAAATCAAAATGTTTACTCTTTACTTTTATTTTCGTAATTTCGACTTTCAAATCTAATGAGTATGATTTACTGTTACAAGTACAGTCTTATTTGAATACATATCGATCAACTATGTGTTATTCAAGAACATTTTCAACTATGTCATCCAAGCGTATATGTACTATTAAAATCAATTTTAAAAAGTGGTGTTTTATATCTCTTATAATTTTCCTGTTATTAGTGGTAAATGGCATTGAAACTAATCCCAGTCCGATCTTAAATTTTAAATCACACATCAAAAAATTGAATACCGGCTCAGATATTCTGAATTATGTACATTTAAATTTTTAGAATCTAAGCATTAAGAATTTCGAATATAGGGAATTCATTTGAAGCTCTAAAAATGATTTAACTTGGTTAAAAAACGAAGATCTAGATAGCTCATGGACTGTTAATGAAACTTATGCACTAATTAGAAGAGATAGAATTTTGAACAAACCGTTAGGAAAATTCAAAGCTGGAGGTATATTATTTTAATCCCAAAGTAATCATTAAAGTTTAATCCCAAGATACGCAACGATATTAAGAGTAATAACGAATCAAAAATTCACGTTTTAAAATGCAGTTATTAAATTTATCATACTGTCCGCATAAGAAGTTCTCTAATTCTTTTATTGAAAATATTAATAATTTTAAATTACCCCTCTCATCAGAAAATTGGTTTCCTGTATATTCTGCATCAAATTTAAATGAAATGCTGGAAAACTTTTTAAAAATTTTTTAATTTTATCTTAACAGATTTTCCCCTGAAAAGAAAATAATGGTTAAATCCAGTACAAACTCCAAAGCAAACAATACTTTTTCGAATAAACTGAAACTTGCAAAGCATTGATTCGCGAAAAGAACCAAACGTATAAACATTTTATGATTTCCTAACCAGCAAGAATTTTGCCGCATATAAAAAGAAATGCTTTGTAAGGCATTCAACTAATTCATTAAGAATGAATATGCTCGCCTTCCAATTGAACGTTAAAAATGGAAGCTAATACAAGAAATCACAAATTATAAGCGATCAAAATCAAACTCAATTGATGTGATAGAAAGGAAGCAATCTTTTGACAATTTAGAAATATCTAATGAATTAAATAATCTAGGAAAATACAATGGCCCCGTCGTTAAGAACAAAAACATTTCGCAAAATTTTTACACCCGAATTTTCTTTCCACATCTGAACTAGTTATGAAATTAAGTCAATCAATAAGCTTAAAACCAACAAATCAAGCGGTCTCTCAAGCACTGCAGACATCATTGCAAATCCAGTAAATTTTATCTTTAATGAATGCAAAAAATTTCATTACTTCCCGGATAATTTAAAACTTGCTCACATTACTCCTATTTTTAAGAAAAACAATCCATCAATTGCCACTAATTATCGACTAATCTGAATTACTTCTCCAATAAAGAAAAATATTCGAAAGATTATTACATAATCAAATAACGGAACATTTATAATTTATTATCAAACACGAAATTTGGATTTCCTAAAAATTTGTAGCTATACCCTGCTTAAATCTCTCAAAGGCTTTTCATTCTATTAATCATGACATACTAGTTGAAAAACTATCTCACTTGGGATTTTCTTGTAATAGAAAGCCATTGATAACTTAGTTACCTCAATCAAAGATTGCAGAGAGTTAAATTAAATAATATTTTTTCGGAATGATTACCGGATTACAATGGGGTGCCTCAAGGTACGATTCTAGGTCCTCGTCTCTAGTATTTATGTAAATGGCATGTATTAAATAACCAATTGCAACATAATTCAATATGCTGATGACACCTGGATTTTCAATGCATTCATCAATGAACTTAGCAGTGGAATCCATATAATTGAAAAATAGCAAATTTTCTAAATATTTTGTATCTTACAGCCCAATAAAAGCAACTACGATGTTTCTGCAGTGACTTTAAATGTAAATATTAATGTTCCTATTGTAGACACTTTCAAGTATCTAGGAGTAACTATTGACTCAAGGCTCAACTCTTACATTAATTTAATAGTTAGAAAATTAGCTATACGTATAAAAAGTATGAAACTAGTAGTTAGGCAATTACCACCTTGTGCAATTCTTCCATGTTTTCATCATGAGTCACCTTAATTACGCAATTGACTGACCTAAGCAAAGTGCTTTATAAAAAACTTGATATTCAATTAAGATGTGCATTAAATATCACAACGAAAAACTCAGCGAAAACCAAACAGTACATTTCTAGATCAATTCTTTTTTCCAAAACAACTGGTTATATTGAATACCCTTCTGATATTCTTCAAGCTACTCAGAAGCCTACCACCTTATATTACGATTAAATTTCTGGGATTTACCTATAAAGAGAATTCAAGATCAAAGCTTTTTACATGTGTTAAGAAAAACGTTTGAAAGAAATCCTTCATTAATGTCGCCATGCGAACCTGGAATTCGCTATCTAAAGAAATTAAAAATATTGAAAAATTGAAATCTTTTAAAAAGCATTTAAAAATCTTCCTTAAGCAAAAATATAGTTCTGGAAAATCATGGCTAGAATACAAATTTTATAACAATGACTATACTATAACTCGTTATTAAAATAGTACTATAGTAATTTATCCATAGGCTGCAAGATTTCTTTTGTATTATATGTGAATTGTATATATGTGTTTTTGTGAATTTAATGACGCTATTCAGATAAATTATCAGTTATTTAATTGTTAACATTTATCGGAATAAAGATTCTCGTATCCTATCTTATCTTATCTTATCTTATCTTATATATATATATATATATATATATATATGTGTATTATATATACAGTATATTAATAGTTATTGTACTGAAAGAAATCATACCTCAAGTAAACTGATGTTTTGCAATAAATATGACTTAAATATGTAGGGCATTGTGCAAAAGTTAATAGAAAATGGAACATGCCTATCATTAGTACCTTAGAATGAAATTTTCGATGCTCAACAATGATTAGGCAAAAACTGCAGTGTCCTTAGTTGAAGTGCGTCAGCAATTGATCAATTGATTAGTACATCAACTAACTCATGCTCATAGATAAAATTAGCTAACCTGAATTCTTGTTGAAAAGTTGATGAAGAAATGGTACTGATGATGATTTGCGCAATGAGCGAATTTCCATAATCTAAACAAAATATAAATGCATGGACTGATATATTTAACCAAAATTATATCCATATATAGTCAATATTTTCACAATACCCTACTTAACACCAAATGTATTAATTTTTTAAAGAATATAACAAATTCCGATGAAGTGCACTTTTTCAAAAGACGTGTGTCTTTCAGGTAGCGTCTTACTGCATCTGGGATTTCAGTATCCCGTGCACTAGCAGTAGCTTTATTCTTTCTCATAGCCTCTAAAAATTACAACAATAAATATTATCATTTAATCAACAAATATTTTTAATTCAATATGCATTATTTGCACCAATTAACCAACATCATTTTTTTTCTAAACAATATCTAAAATAGAATTTACATGAATTACATTAAATATCAAAATACCCTTCAATAAAATAAGATAATCTATATTCATTTGAATTTTTAACAATATTTAACTGATATTTCAAATGAATAGCGTCATTAACTACTAAGTACAATAAAAAAATGAATAATAACAAAAATGAAATAAATAAAACAACACTGACTAAAAAATACACTGACTACGGATAGCTTACTAATTTTGATTTATTGTATAATCGTTATTATAAAATTTAAATCCTATCCATGATCTACCTGATATAAACTTTTGTTTGAGAAATAATAATTTTAATTCTTTTTTGAATTTTTTAAGGTTGTCTAATATTTTCCTTTCTTTTGGCAATTTATTCCAGTTATAAATTGCAGTATTAATAAAGGATTGACTCATGATATTTTTATTAAATTTACACGTGAATAGTTTTTTATCGTTTATTTTGCTTCATACAGTCTGTTGAAAATGAAAATGATATCTCATTGTAGGTTGGAACTTTACTTATGAATTTGAAGAAATAAATAATAATATTGTATATAATTAACTCTTGTGGAAAAAGAATAGATTTAGAAATATATTCTTTTGTTCTAGGAGAGTTATTATTACAAACATTGAATGCCCATTTTAGTTGAACTCGAAGCTTTTTTATCATTAGACTGTGTACATTAGTATATAAGATATTAGCATAGTTTAAATTACGCATAAAAAATGCATGAAACATTTGAATTACTGCAATTGCGGGTAGATGTTGGAAAACATGGGATATCTTTCTAATACCTATAGCCATTTTTTTAATAATAGTATATATTTGGGACTTGAAGTTAAGCTTTGAATCTATTGTTAATCCTAGATATTTGAACTTATTAACAGGCATAACAGATGTATTATTGAAATTAATTCAATAGTCAGACATGTCTGTTATTTTTCTAAAAGCTAGCATTATGCAAAATTAAGTGTTTTTCGCGTTAATACGCAACTTATCCATTTCTAACTATGCTGCTTTCGAATGCATAGTCATAAAATATATTATGCTTAAAATTAATTAACCTTTATATCTAAATTATATGCGTATTGATATAGGTTACACAATTATTTGCTTCAAACAGGCCAGTAGTTATGGACGGACAGAGTACTTTCCAATGGGACACTCTGCGATGGGACACCCTACCTATGGCTATTTGTCCTATGGAAATGAAGTGATTCTATTAGACGCCATCTAGCGACGAAATATTTTTGCAAAGTTAAATTGAACAAATTAATTTTCTAACAAAATTTTTATTTTTGATTGCTAGGATTTGGGCAAAGTGATAAAATTGATGACAAGAAATGTTTTTGACAAAATTAAATTGAGTAAATTAATTTTCAGGCGAAGTTTTTACTTTTTAAATTCTAGGATTTAGGCAAACTGATGTATTTGATGAGTTGTTTGTTATAACATGTTCTTTGTAACAATGTTTTAAACATGGAACACTATGATTTAAGGAAAATAATTCATTGATGCATTCAATGCTTTTTTATTGTTTAGGCTGTCTATATATTTGCTGAATTTCATTTATTTTTGCTAATATATTTATGTTAAAGTTGTATGTAAAATATACATTTTATTTTTCAAATACAAACTATAAAATAGTTATCAAACTTAAGAACACCTATTGGAAATGTAGACATGGTAAACCAATAACATATTTAATGCATTAAAATTTATTTACATGATAAAAAGCAAAATCATTTTCTATTAAATGTTGTAGATGTGATAAGATTGATACAATATATACATATATATAAATATATATGCTGTTTATACAGTATTATAATATTTGCTATACATAGTTGCAATTTACAAATCTGCTAAAAGAAAATATAAAATGCAGTAGTAAAATGTTAATGTTTTATATATATTCTTCTTTTCTTGTTCATATAACGAATTTCATCTACAATTCAAGGAACATTGATTATATTCATTGTAACTTCTTTGTTGGATGGGAATCAGCCAGGAAAACTACACAATATGTATTTTTGTAGGTTATGAGGTTTGCATTATAGCTTCTAAATTAATGGTTAATAAACAAGTCATTATTTAAACAAGAGGACATTTGCAATAAAAAACATGACAATTAAAAATTGCAACAAAAATATACAACAAAAACAACGTTTTTATTTAAAATGAAATATATAAATGGTTACAATTCTAGCAAATACTTTTAAAGATGTACAATAAAAAACGATGTTTTTATTTACAATAAAGTATATAAATAATTACAAAATAAACTAATGATGTTAAAAATTTACATAAAAAACATTTTTATTAACTAAAAGTATATAAATTATTACACTTTAACCAAAATGATTACAAAAATTTACAACAAAAATGTTTTTATTTATGATAAAGTACATAAATAATTACAAAATAAATGAATGACGTTGAAAATTTACATAAAAAATATTTTTTATTTATGATGAAATATACAAATGGATTACAATTTTAGCAAATGCTGTAAAATCTTCAAAAATGTTTTTACTTACAATGAAGTATATAAATTATTACACCTTAACCAAAATGATTTCAAAAATTTACAACAAAAATGTTTTTATTTACAATAAAGTATAAAAATAATTACAATTTAAACTAATGATGTTAAAAATTTACATAAAAAATATTTTTAATTACATTGAAATATATAAATGTTTAAAATTTAAAATAATGATGTTATAAATTTACATAAAAAACGTTTATTAGCGATAAAACTTATAAATGATTACAATATAAATATATACAAAATAATATATATACATTATATATATATATATATACATATATAAATATATACATGAATATTGATTTAAGAATATGGTAAATTTTAAATATTCAATGTTATAATTTCCTCTAATATTAAGAGCAAGTTTTTACAATCAAACATTTTTTCAAATATTCCATCTCAAATGTTTCCAGTAATAATGAGGGCAAAATATTTTGTTTATTGCCATCAAGATGATTCCAAATTCGCAATTAACATTGAGATAAAGGATATATAACTTAAAATCAAGGCTCATTCAAACAGCCTTAAGTCAAAACACAAATATTATGTTAATGACCCACTGAAACTTGAACTTTTTAAATATTACTGAAAAATCTAAGCTACAAAATTTCTTTTCAACTTTCAACATTTCACTAATAAATCAAAGTGTTCCATCCAAAATTTCCGCAAATAGCTAAACCTTGATTGACTATTTTATGGTTTCAGAAAATGTGTCTTTATATAAATATATTTGTTCTGAATTCCCTTACTCTAACCACTGCCTTATAATAACTTATTCCAATCTGCAAAAAATTAACTATCCAATTAAATCTTGGATAAAAATAAGACACAAATCAGAAGAAAATGTTTTAAAACGTTCAAATAATTTAAAAACCGAAAATTGGATTAGAATTTACTCTTCAAAAACACCAAATGAAATTCTCCTATTCTATTTAGACATTTGTTGCCATGAAAGGAAAATTTTTTCTCTGAAAAAAGTCTGTGTCTAAAAAATTTCTAACCCATGGATTAATTCAAACTGCTTAGAGTTAATTGAACAAAAGAAATCTAAATGGAAGGAATACAAAAATTGTCAAACTGTAGATATTTATAATGCTTATAAATATGCTCGTAATCTTTGCAATATTTACACATGAAAAGCCAAAAAGGTAATTAATTTGCTAAATAGGAAACAAGCAAAAGATGAAAAAATTGAAAAATAAATTATAAACGAAGGGTGGTCACTAATTATAGAGACATGAGTACCATCTTTTTTAACATTTTTTGCAACTTAGGCAAATATAATGGTATAAATACTCCTCCTGACACTAATGAAAATTAGCATATAGCACCATCTTTCTCTCTGATTCATGGCTAAGTTTGAAATTATTAAATCTATTCAATCTTTAAAGAAGAACAAATCCTGCAGTCCCTCTATGATTCCCACTTGGTATCTAAAATTTGCGCTGATTTATTAGCTGAGCCACTTTCATACATTATAAACGCGTGCATTAGTGTAACATAATCATATCATGCGAGGTCAAGTTAATGGAAAGAACTAAGACTCAAGTATTATAAGAATTTTTTGTACACACATGATTATTATTCGTTTGATTATTTGTAAAGATATTATAAGCAGTATTTGATATTAATTTGCTTGGCAGTACTTTTGACAAATATCAAAACACCAAAACTCAAATGCTAATTAATGCTGACATGCATAACTGATGGCAGACAAAGAAAAGCAAAACCGGGAAATCAGCAAATTGTCAACAACATTGATTAGACAGGTACTTGCCGAGTGTTTGAGTGTTTACTATTATTCAGTATAAAAATAATGCAATTTATCTATTTGGTGATGAATGAAATTCACTGGATTTACTTCTTTATTTTTTTCAGGTTTATTTATTAATTAAAATGGAAAGCTAAATGGTCAAGCACTAGAGTAATCCTGACGGTGGTCCCCAACTACATTAAAGGAAGTCTGGAACAGCCTGCACACAATAGCCTTTCAAAAGTGCGGTGCGGCTGGTAGTAGTTGATTCCTCAACGTACTTATAGGTTAGGTGTAAGGATAGGGATTTTTATTTGTTCTAGCTTTCCTATCGTTCATTATTCACAAGTTAGTGTTATTACTGTTATATCAACCCTCGAAAGAAAATTAATGTTCTATCTAGATCACTTTTCTTGGTTAATCAACCAATTGCCTATTAGTAAATTATTCAACTTTCGACCAACTTCGAACTAGTTTTATTGCTGACTGCATTGATTGTTCACATGTATCAAGGGCTAACAAGTACACTTATATTTATAGGGTTATTATATGTAGGGAAAGTTAACAAGCTAAAGCACCATGGTTGCGTTACTTTCTCAAATTTTAACTGCAACAATAACAAGGACAATCAATGCACTATATTATTAAGCTATCACACACACACATGTTTTCTGAGACAATGTTCCACGCACTGAGTCAACCATTGGTAATTCCTTCGATGTCCAAGTAAAGCTGGATTCATTCATGAAGACAAAGCATCCTCTTGTGCATTGCTTCGAGTCGGGTTTTGACCCTGTATATCATCTCTCACTCTCGTTCTAAAATGGCTTTTGTTAGTTAGAGCATTAAGTGTAGCTAATGCGATATTAATTAAGTTAATACAGTTAAAAACTATATAGAAAGAGAGTTTTTGGAGTCTGTCATACATTAGACACCGGAATAAAATAGGAATATGGGTAAGCAATCCTAAATTAAGTCGAAATTAATGTTGGCAAGATTATACATGGTGACCATGACAGGCGCCCAACATGCACAAGAGAAAGAAAATATAAATTTAAAGAAAATCCTAAAGCAGAAAACAAAGGAAGAACATATTCTAGTCAAGATAGTTGTTTCTTCTCGAATTATGGAGAAAACCTTATAGTGGAAAAACCTGGAACAAGAATTAGTGCAAAGAAAATTGCTTTAGTTTACAAAAAGAAATGAAATCAAAGAAGAAGGAACCAGCAAAGGATTACACAAAGCTAAATACAATAATGGTATATTCTAAAAAGATGAGAAACAAAGCGAAAACTCAAAAAAACCCCCAATTGAGAAAAACCCCTGAAACACAACACATGACAATGTCCCCCAAAAGCGAACTGTCTCTGACGGAACTAGTGCTACAGCCAGCAAAACTAAGCAGTGAACTCGCAATAGTTCAATTGACAGAAATAATTGAAAACAATAATAAAGAAAGAAATGAGTTAATGATATGCATAGAACAGTTAACACAAAGAATATTTGAAATAGAGGTAGCCAATACTGAAAAAGAGAAACACATTGATGAGATCATAGCAGACTCAAGTATACAATTGATGGAGCAACAAAACTTGTTTCAAAAACAGATAGAGAAACTAACTGAAGAGAATAAAGAAATTAAAGTTCAGAGTGAAAGGTTACAACGACTGATGAGTGAGTTACATGATGAAAATGTAAACCTTAGGGAAGACAATATGAACAAACAGATAGAAATCGATAGCTTAAAAGATGAGATATGGTTAATGGTACTAAATAACGAAGAAAAAAGAGGCAAAAACGTCAAAACAATAGAAAATGTTATAATTGAAAAGCCTCAAAAGTTAGACAAAGACATACCTCAGAGAGACATGCTGATGGACATGTACAAACAAAGTCAAACTGAAGAGGAGTTTATAGAAAAATTAGTAGAAAACATAACAAAGCAAGTACAAGAAAATTGTATAAAACTGATAGAGAAAAAACCAACATTTGAAAATATGATACTAGCAGAAAATGAGGATAGCAATACATCAGTATGTAAAGTGATACTGCCTAAGTTCACAGGGAGATTTGACAATTACTCATCAACATTTAATGAATGGCTGCAGATTTTTGAAATGAGTATGAAGGAGAGGAAAGTGACACAACAATGAGCAGAAGCAAGATTTACCTAAATGGAGCAGCCTACCAACATTATTTAGTGTTAGATATACAGATGAAAACTAATTAAAAAAATTGATAGGAGAGTACCAACAATATTACAACAATGAAAGTTTCAAGAGTCAATATCAAATGTTGTTAAATGGAACATGGATGAATAACAGAGATGACTTAAGAAATTATATGTCGCAAGTAGAAAGGTTACTAAAACTCAGTTCAAGAGAACAAATATATTTGAAATACGATTTATTCTCACACATTTGCAAAGGCCTACTGGAAACAATACGTCAACAATTTCAAATAAAATGCGATGTGGATGACTTGGTAGACAAAATTATTAGAAAAGGACTCACAATACAATGTGAGGATCAATGAAAAGTCAATGATAGGAAAGCTGGTAATAAATAACACAACGCCTATGGTTAGCAAGTCAATAGGAAAAGCACCAGATAAGAAATCAGGAGAGGAAATGATAAAAATAATGATCAAGGATGGAACAATCAAACAGATAAAATGAAAGGACCTGAAATGCCAGATGTGCGACAATGAGAGACATATGAAGAGATGCAAACGACAAATTAATTGGATAGAAGAAAAGAAAGCATATTTCAATGAGGAGGATCTAATCGAAAATGAGGAGGAGCAAGAAAATGAGCATCCATGCTAATAATCGCAGACCTAATGAAAGCTAACACAATAACAGTTGTAATTAATGGAGTTATGGTCAATGCTACAATAGATATGCGAGCAGTTATATTGATAATAACTGACAATCGCTCAGCAAAAGTAGGATTTGAAAGGAAACATTTAAATAATGAGAAAACAGACTAATAAATGCATCTGGAGATTACATAGATGTGAAAGGGCAACTGCAAGATATACTGATAAGAGTAGCAAATACGACATTTCAGCAGACATTCACAGTAATCAACACAGAGAAAAATCAATTACCATATGAAATCATAGTAGGGAATGATTTTTTGGCAAATAACAGATGCATCATAAACTACAATGATAAGACTATAATGGTACAGGAAGAGATAGTAATGATGTACAAAGAAGAAGAAAATGATACAATAATGTTTAAACTAATGCAAGACACAAAAATTTTACCAAACAATTGGAAAATGTGCGGAATTGAAACAGAGGAGAAAATAAACGCAGAAATAATAATGTATGATCAGGTAGGAATTAATACAAAGAAGTTGTCAATTCCATCTAGCCTATGTACAGTATGAGAAGGAAAGGGAGCTATACCAATACTGAACGCAATGAACTATACAGTCAATATAAAGAAAGAAAAGGTGAAAATTAAAGGGAAGAGAATAAAGACAGAAAAATGAATGGTGGATAAGACTATTAATATAATAGAAAAGGAAGAAGAGCAAAATTTTCAAATCCCAGAAATAAACAATTGTGAATGCAAACACCTCAATGAAAAAGAGAAAAAGGTATTGGTAAAAGTTCTGAACAAACAGCAAAATATTTAATTTTGGTAAGATTAGTGTCAGTAAAGCAATAGGAGAAATGCACAAAATAATTCATACAACGGATGAACCAATAAGATTACCATGCAGAAAAGTAACTTAGAATTTGAAGGGCAATTATAATACGATCCTCAATGAATTGATTGATAACAAAATGATAAGACTGAGTGAAAGTCCATATGCATTGCCAACAGTGTTTGTAAATCAAGTTAATAAATACAGACTCTGCATAGACTTTTGCAAAGTCAATGACGTGACAAAAAAGGATGTATACCCACTGCCGAGAATAGACAACATGATATATGAAGCAATGAAGCACAAATATTTCACATGCATTGATTTGTGTATGGCCTATTGGTAAATACCAATGGAACTGAAAGATATCAAGAAAACAGCATTTATAACACCATATGAATTATTCAAGTGGATGTACATGGCATTTGGGTTATGTAATGCACCAGCAACATTCCAGAGATATTTAACTAAAGTACTGAAACAAGATATAAAAATTAGAAGGAAGAGTGTGCGCTTACATAGACAATATCTTAATAGCAAATAATACGATACAGGAACACATTGAAAAGTTGGATAGAACACTAACAATTTTATATAAATCTGGACTGTGGGTAAATGGAAAGAAATGTGAAATCTTAAAAACTGAAATCGCATTCCTGGGAAGGCAGATAAGGGAAAGAAAAATAAAGATGAAAAATAATGCAAAAGAAATGATTCAAAATATAAAAAGTCCGAAAACCAAAAAAGATGTCCAGAGAATAATGGGCTTCATAAACTACTATGGATTGTTTATACTGAATGTACCCCAGAAAACGAATAGAATAACAGTACTGTTAAAGAAATCAAAACCATTTGAATGGACTTGGAAGGAACAAGAACAGTTAGATAACATAAAGAATGAACTTGCTAAAATGCCATCACTGAATACACCTGACTATGAGAAAGAATTTATTCTAGATTGTGACGCGAGTAATGTGGCAATAGGGGCATGCCTGGGGTAGATGAAAGATGGTAAAGAGGTCCCTATACAGTTCTTTAGTAGAAGACTAAAGCCAAGTGAAGAAAATTATGGGTCCACTAAATTGGAAATGTTAGCATTGGTAGAAAGAACTAACAACAGTGGGTTAGCATGGTTTAAAAAATTTTCAGGAGATAAATCATTGATAGTATCACTATGGATAGAGTATCTAAATGAGTTTAAATTTACAATACAACATAGGAAAGGAACATTACATAAGAATGCCGACTTTTGGACGGGGCTGCCACAATACCAAAGGGATGTAGAAAAAATGGAAGGAGAGAAGAAAAAATTTGATTTCATACCACACACTGAATATCAAAACTGCCAGACATTCATACTGATTAAAAAGGGACAAGCCATAATGCTGATTATAATTAAGGAAGAAATAACAGAAAATGAAATTGTTGAAAAACAGAACACAGATGTGATATTGATGGAGATAAAAGGCAAGTTAAAAGACAAACAGAAGAAGTTAGGAAAAGAAGCAAACAGCTATTTCCAAAGATATAAGTGGAAAACAAACGGACTATTATATGTAGAAGGCAAGACACTGTGAATAGCAATTCCAGAGAACTAGTAAGAAAAATCCATGAAAATGGACATATTGGTATAATTCAGATGGAGCAAACATTTAATTCCAGATTCATAACAATAGCAATATGAAAAATAGTAGAGGATTTGATTAACAAATGTACAACATGTTTGATAAATAACAAGAGTCATTTCCCGAGACAAACAGCACCACTAGAAAAAATCATAGCTACAGCACCAAACCAAATAGTGCATGTTGACTTGGAAAAGCTATCACAAGATGATGAGGGGTATCAGTATATTTTAGTCATCATAGATAATTTCACTAAATATGCAAAGATGATCACATTAGACTTGACAACAGCTAAAACAGTGGCGGAAAAAATAATGAAAGAATGGATATTAAAATTCGGACCCATGGAAGCAATAATATCAGACAGAGGTGTGCAGTTTGAAAGTAAACTGTTTGAGGAATTGACGAAATGGATGGAAATAATAACAGAGAAAACAACCGCATATCACCCACAGGCAAATGGAGCTGTGGAGAAATTAAACAGAACAATGATTAAGTTAATAAGAGTCTTAACATCAAGAGTTGGAGGAAGAGATTGGAGAGAAGTGATGGAAATGGTAGAGTATTTTTATAATACCTCAGTGCATTCCACCACGGGAATGACACCATTCAAAGCAATGTACAGAAGAGAGGCAGCAATGCCTATATCAATGCAATACAATACATATTCTGAAAAACCGGACAATGAATACATCAGAAAAATTAGAAACCAAATAACAGGAATTCATGAAGCAATGTGTCATAATACTAAAAGATCTGCGATAAAACAACAAAGAAATTTTAACAAGAAAATCTACAGGAAACCACACAGGAAGGGTGATAAGGTTTATGCATACACGTTACTGAGAACACAAGACATAAACCAAGTAAGAAAATTAAAAACAATGGACAGGGCCATTCATTATTACACAAATAATAATTATAAACTTAATGACGGTAGGACTCTACACTTTCAAGATTTGAAACAGGCAACAAAAGATATAGAGCAAGTAACATTAGATAAAAATGCACAATTTAAACTAATTGAAAATGATGATGGTACATACAACAAGATGGATGAACTCGACAGTGTGGCAGAGAAAGAATTTCAGGAAGAATATAGTCCTCAAAATGAAGAAGATGAAGTCCAGAAAAGAGTTATGCCCCAGAGGGCAGTAAAAAATAAAAATAAATATGACCCTGAAATGGGAAATAAATTTAGTAACTCCATTTAGATTAGATAATGAAGAGATCCGACAGGAGTACCAGTTGATCACTGATGGAGAGCAGAAGAGTGTGAAGGAGAACCCTGAAATCCAAGGATCAATTAAAGGGCATGATGAGGGGAGAAAAAACTAGCAGTGGCACTGAAAATACTAGGTCTCCACAATCCAATTGTCAATTAAAGGGCATGACGATGGAGCATTCTTCACCTAGTAATAGAAGATGAATATGAAGAAAATCTCTGCAATCCAATTACCACTTCAAGGGTATGAGGATGGAGACAAAGTCACAAACATCACTCTCAACCAAATGTCAATTAAAGGGCAGGCAGATAAAAGAGGGCCAACGTCATGATACCAAGCGTCAATTAAAGGGCGTGAAGTTGGAAGAAAAATCACATTTGTCAATGGAACAATCCCCCTCGTCCAGCAAACCTCTATGCCAGTTAAAGGGCAAAGAGTACCAAGCTATACCAATTGGTCCTTGTCCGCAACTAAAGGCAGCAGGTACCAAGGTCTGTGGTCAACTAAAGGACCCAGATATACAAGACATAAGCAAAGACTCTGTAATGGATATTTCTGAACAGCCATCTACAAGCTCATTCTCAAACGTCAGGCAAAGTTCACAACCTTTTTCACAGAGACAGATGTCAATGACAACTACGTCATCTAGATTGGAAGAGAGAGAAAGTAGGATGACGAAAATAGGGAAAGACAAGATACATCCCTATGTTAATGCAAACAGAAGAAATCGTTACAACTCATATGATAATCTGTCACCAGAAACTAAGAGGCTCATACAACAGCATACTTTGAGCAGAGCAACCATAATAGAACTTGCCAACAAAATAGGCATATGCCCAGCAGAGATCGACATCCTAAATGACGAGACCTGAAAATATATGTGGGAAGCAAAATTGAACACTAAACTCAGAGCAGTAAAGTAGCAGCCATGGATGACTACAAGAGACCTGATAAGAAGGGAGTGAGCTGACACAGTAGAAACAATATGAAAAATCGAGTAAAAAGATGGTAACAAGGGAAAAAGATGTCGTACCAAAACTGACAAAAGATGAGCAATATAAAAACACAAATGCAAGAAGCAAGCAATATCATAAAAAGAGCGGCAGAAATGGTTCATGGAGAACGAGCAGTCATTCTTAATTAGCTATGTTGGAGGGGGAGTGTAACATAATCATATCATGTGTGGTCAAGTTAATGGAAAGAACTAAGACTCAAGTATTATAAGAATTTATTGTACACACATGATTATTATTAGTTTGATTATTTGTAAAAATATTATAAGCAGTAGTTGATATTAATTTGCTCGGCAGTACTTTTGACAAATATCAAAAGACTGAAACACAAATGCTAATTTATTTTCTGAAGAATTTTTAGGTGATTTAATTTCGATTGATAATGATTCAAAAACAGAATGATCTGATTCAAATTCTATCTTACATATTGGATTTAAAACTTTTGGTACAATTAGCTTGAAGCCATCACCTCTACTGTCTCTATTTTAAACAAAAACATTAAGAATTTCGAGGTCTGGATTGAACAAATTTGGATTGATATTGTTTAACCAAGTTTTTGTAATAAAAAAAATTGAATTTGAGCCAAATTGAGATGCCATTTTAAGAAAATTATTTCTATTTGAATTCTGGCGTTTAGATAAATATATTTAAAATTATTTTTATAACAATTCTGCAAATTCTCAAGATTACATTCATCTAAAATTGAGCCAGGATTTAATTCTACATCTCCTGCTAAGATAATTAAATGATTAAAAAAGTAATCATAAATAAAAGTAAGAAATGATTTACAAAATTTTAGTGATATTTCATAGTAGTGTTGATAACACAGTTGGTTTGTGTGTGTGCATGGTTTTCTCATGTGAATATAATATAGTTTTACATTTTTAAGTAGCAATACAAATATAAACAATATGTTCCAAAATTTACTTTGTTCATTGGAAGAGGGGATGGGGTAGGCTGGGATGAACAGCAGGTGTTGGCAGTAGGGCATAGCATGTGTTGTAAGATGCTGCTTTAGCGTAAGAAATTGTGGTTTGATGCAAGGAACCATATTGATTTGGGACAGTTGAATGAGTGGGATTCCTTAGATTCCGAATGAAGACTGAGAGACCTTTATGTGACAGATGAATGACATCTTGTGCAAGAAGAGTTGAATTTATAGAGCATGGCAAAAGAAGGAAATAGTCAAAGACTGGAATAACACTAAGATGACGTTGAGAAAAGCTTCTTATGATTTGATTGCAGTGCTTTAAGAGATTGTGATCAGCACAGACAGGGGTGATTTCGAAGAGGTAGATGTGGTGAGGTGTGAATTTCTTCCTGACTTCTGAGATGATTTTGTGCAACTTTGAGCAGAACGTGTAGGGACTGGAATTGAGCGTATTGATAAGACCACTGTTGAGCATTACAGTGTTGATATGTGTGCTTTTGTAATGCGCAATTTTTGCATTAGTGCCGCAGTGCTACTTCCTGGGTATGAATGAATGGTTGTTACTTGATCTTGAAGATGATGTGTACGAACTTTTTTGAGGATGCTACTTCCTATGATGAGTGTCATTGTTCCTGTTTTCATCTTTTTAACGGGTGGTTTGACATTGGAATTTGCTTTTTTTGTGGTGCAGGTGATATTCTGGGAAAGGAGAAGAGTTTGGGAGTTGAAGGTACACTTGGTNGATATGTCATTTAAGCTGTCCAAATTCTTGTATTCAATGTTTGTCATGTAAGAAATGGGTTCATTTTCAATGTGCTGGTATTAATAATCCTAACAATGTCATACAATTCTGGTCCAACTACAGCAACTTTTGAACACCTCTCACTAGTAGAACAAGTCTCACTCAAGATTTTGATAAACTTAATCTGAGTGATTCAATTTCATCTGATAATCCTAGTAGTTCCGAGCCAACTCATCGCGGCCTTCTTTCTCTTATCGAAATTTACAAATCTCATGTTCAAACAATCTGCTACATCCCAAAAAGTGTTCGCTTAGAATGGTCTCGTGTCCTTGTTTCGTTACTGAATGGCTGTCTTTTGAATCCTAATGAAGAAAAAAGCTGGATAAAATTATTTGCTGTTTCTAAGTGCATCTTAAGAGCACCCAAAAGAGGTGGGAAAAAAAGTAGAAACCCACTTGTTGAAATAATAAGAAATAGAATCCAAAAGATGGCGAGAAGATGATATATTGAACCTTTGGAAAGAAAGTGTTGATCATTCCAAACAGAAACCATCAAAAGATGCTTCAAGTCCTGTTCAAATTCGAAAGTCAATTCAGCTCTGTGAAGTTGGACAGTTTGGCNGTTTTTCGACGTTTGTTGGTGTGGATAGTGAAGACTTGAAAGGAAAGAGAAGAGCTTCGGCGGCGTTTTCTTGATTTAGGCGGGTGAACATTTGATGTAGCGGTGTTTTCTTTTTGTTCTTTATCAAAGTGCTGGCCGCATTGAGGGTAGCAATGCCACCAAACAGTGAACTGTGAATCAGTTCTGTGAGAGCGGGGGAAACCCGACCATTCTCCGCAAGACCTGAATTGGAAATGCCATCCAATGCCTTGAAAAAAAGCTTTGACTGTTTGTAAAATATAAAAATGCATTTTTTGATATTTATACCGAGATATATCTATCAATTCTAATTAAAACTACGTGGTCCATTGAATTGAACGCCATCGCCCATATAATATAACCTGCCTTCATTATAGTGCATTAGAATTTATCAGCATTTCTGCTTGGAATTGTAAGATGGGCTTCTATTGCAAATTGATACAAGCACAATAGGAGAGTTATGGAATCACAAAAACAATACTAAAAAATACGTTTGCTGAAATTTTTTTGAAACTCAATGGAGTAACAATATGTGAAAATAATAAGACCATTCAAAGATAACCCCAGTGTCACTGTTAAAATTGCATGAGCTGTTTGCCTTTCATCTGCTCATCAAGACAAAGAAGTAGTTATCAACTGCATAAAATCACTTTGCAATAGTTCATGGAGCTGAATTTTAGATAATCAGGAAACAGATCAAAATTGGATCCAAAATTAGGTCAATCCTATTACATTTAAATAATTATTCAGTTGAAATATAGTAATTATCATATTATAGTAGTTAACTACGTATTTTTACGTATATTAAATGTTTTAAATTTTGGTTAAAATATTGACCATCACAATTGTGTGTTTGACTCCCCTTAAAATGTTTTAAGATCAAATTCTAATCACGTGATGTCTACAGAAGGTAATTAGAGGTTGAGAAATCGTTCCTAACTAGTTGATCAATGTGGGAAACGTAATAGCTGTGAACTTTTTTATACATACAATATTTTTACATTATCAATAAAGATCAAAACCGCGAAATAGCCAGCTTGAAAGCTTATAATGGTATGGTGATCAAATACTTATGTGTGATATGTCATTTAAGCTGTCCAAATTCTTGTATTCAATGTTTGTCATGTAAGAAATGGGTTCATTTTCAATGTGCTGGTATTAATAATCCTAACAATGTCATACAATTCTGGTCCAACTACAGCAACTTTTGAACACCTCTCACTAGTAGAACAAGTCTCACTCAAGATTTTGATAAACTTAATCTGAGTGATTCAATTTCATCTGATAATCCTAGTAGTTCCGAGCCAACTCATCGCGGCCTTCTTTCTCTTATCGAAATTTACAAATCTCATGTTCAAACAATCTGCTACATCCCAAAAAGTGTTCGCTTAGAATGGTCTCGTGTCCTTGTTTCGTTACTGAATGGCTGTCTTTTGAATCCTAATGAAGAAAAAAGCTGGATAAAATTATTTGCTGTTTCTAAGTGCATCTTAAGAGCACCCAAAAGAGGTGGGAAAAAAAGTAGAAACCCACTTGTTGAAATAATAAGAAATAGAATCCAAAAGATGGCGAGAAGATGATATATTGAACCTTTGGAAAGAAAGTGTTGATCATTCCAAACAGAAACCATCAAAAGATGCTTCAAGTCCTGTTCAAATTCGAAAGTCAATTCAGCTCTGTGAAGTTGGACAGTTTGGCCACGGTGCAAAGGTCTTAATCTCAGAGGGGCTAGCTCCTGACACTATCGAAAATTTCAAAAAGCTGAACAAATTACATCCACTTGAAAATTCAACAACAAAGTCCGTTTCAGAATTCCTGGCATATCATGTGCATTGTGATACTGTCCTTAAAGCTTTAACAGCTTTCCCATCTGGTACTTCATCTGGTCCAACTAAAATGTATCCTGAACATTTTATGCATGCAATTAATTGCAAGGTTGCCAAACAATCACAGTCTTGTTTAAATAAAATAACTCTCATGGTTAACTTGCTTGCTCGCAAAGGTGTTCCTGACTTTCTAACACCTTTTCTTTGTGGTGCTTCTCTTACTGCATTGACCAAAAGATCTGGCGGAATAAGACCAATTGCTGTTGGAGAAATTCTTCGTCGCCTTACAGCAAAATGCATTCTACGTTCATGCTTTGGAATTTCTAACCCCTCATCAGTTAGGTGTCGGAATTAAAGGAGGCGCAGAAGCAATCATACATGCTACTGGAATTACCATGAAAAAATTTTGTGATCTATCTTCTTCAGGTATTCTTCAAATAGATTTTGAAAACGCATTCAATAGTTTAAGAAGAGATTTTATGTTAAACCAGTTAAACGAAAGACTTCCTGGGCTTCATGCGTTTGCACAGTTTTGCTACCAGGAACATAGTTTTCTTTTTTACAAAAATAAATGCATTTAAGTGCTTCTGGTGTTAAGCAAGGAGATCCTCTTGGACCACTCCTTTTTGCAATTGGTATAATGCCTATTCTAGATTCTATCAACGAAAATGTTCCAAACTTAAATCAGCATTCTCGGTATATTTGGAGCTCTTTAAATTTATAAACATCTTAAAGTCATTTGAATCTATTTCAGGTTAAAAATTAAAACGACAAATGTGAACTATGGTGCAATTCTGAGTTCAATTGTATTGATGCTGAAATAACTCGGAACAACCAATGCAAAGCTGCCCATATGCTCAAACGTGTTAATAAAGTTAAGAGAGTTCTTGATAAATTAGATATGCTTGAAGACCCTCATTGTGCTTACGGAATTTTACGAACTTGCTTAAGATTTCCTAAATTAATTTAATCTATTCACACAACATGTTCTTCCCCTGAAGTTGAAAGTGCTCTACATGAATATGATTCTGCCCAACGTGATTCCTTTGAATTGCTAGTTGGCTCAGTATTATCTGAATCTTCTTGGAAATAAGCTGGGCTTCCAACATCATTATCAGGCATGGGCATTCGTCATATTTCAGAGCTTCACAAATCAGCTTATACTGGGTCATTATTTGCTTCAGCTAAGTTAGTGAGGGATCTTACCGGTATTGATCTACTCAATCTCCCTGAGAACAAATTCCTTATTGATATGTCCAAAGAACTTCAAACTTCTTCTCTAACTCAACGAACTCTTCAACAATCATTTGATAATGAAAAGTTCAAAAACCTTATTTCTAATGTTTCTTCTCTTCGTGAAAAAGCACTACTTCAGTCCCTTTCATTGCCATATGCCGGTTCTTGGTTAACAGTTGCACCAATAAAGAAACTTGGCCTTCACCTTCGACCAGAAGAATTTCGAGTTGCTTCCCATTATCGTCTAGGATTACAGTTATTTGCAACTGAACGCAAATGCCAATTCTGTTCTTCTGGTATTCAGGATATGTGGGGTGATCACGCAGTCTCTTGCAATGGTAATGGTGATAGGATTAGTAGACATGATCGTTTACGTGACCGCATATATTCTATTTGTAGTTCTGCAGGATTGTCACCAGCATTTGAAAAAAAGGGTTTAATATCAAATAGTCTATCCCGCCCTGGCGATATTTTCCTTCCTTCGTGGCTTGGCTGCCTAGATGTCACTGTAACTTCTTCGTTGCAACCATCAAATATACGTCATGCATCTTCAGAAGCAAGTTACAGTATAAGCCAAACAGAAGAGAGGAAATATCAAACTCATGCAATTTCATATGAAAAAGAAGGGATTCTGTTTGTACCCCTAGCAGCTGAAGTCTTAGGAGGATGGTCAAACACTGCCATTAAAACAATGACACGCATTTCAAAACTTGAACAATGTCGAAGTTCCACTTATACTAGTTTTTCTAACTCGCTGGGTCATATTATGCAAAACTTGTCAGTTACTCTTATAAAAGGCTCTTGCAACATTATGTTGTCAAGATCCGATTTCTACATTTTTGAAGAATAGCTGCTCCAAGATTTTGAGTTACCAATGACTTCAGGCAACACCCAAGAAGGTTTTACTTACATCAGAAAGTTCAAGAAAAATCCGTGCCATGCCGTTTTCTAAAACCGAGAACGGCGACAGCTCTGTTGAGTTTGCCATCCGTGGGTATGTGTGGTATTAACATGAGCATGTGCAGGTACAAAGAAACATGTTATACAATCAAAAACTTCTTATAGAAAACAACATTACCAGTTTCTCTTTAAATGATTAAACATTTTATTATTGTACATTTATTTACAAAAAAATGCCTTTATTGAATTACGAAATCGAATATTGACGTATGTCAAAAGGGTAGTGCAAGCACTATATCAACCCCATTTTTCCTGATTGTAATATGTTTATATAAATTGAGTTTGAACACAATTTTTGACAAGTCAATTTGTATGAAGCGGAAGTCTACAATCTATTTTAAATTATTGATTATTGGCCAGCATGTTACTTTAACTAAACGATGCATGCACTTTAATTGACACGACACTTCGCACTCGCCTGTTGTTCTCGAAATTGTGAAGAAGAGGAATGTATTATTTATGCTCAATCTTATTAAACATCTCATATATATATATATATGTATATATACAGTATATATATATATATATATATACATTCATGTATATATATATTGTAATTTAACACATTTAGTAATTTCTGTAAAGGATCGCTTGAAACAGTTTGAAAACGGTGGAAATTCTCCAAAAAATGCAATTCCTGTGCTACAAAGGCTACAAAGTACATCTAAAATTGGCGACAAAGACTTTTTAGGTCGTTCATCGTCACATTCGTTTTCTAAAGATGTAAATACTGTTCAAAAGCAAAACGACGATAATTACTCGATACCATCAAATAAATCAACCAAAATCCCATTAAATGGAAAACCATCTTTTTATACGGATAATTTGAATGGTGTAATTTCTGAAATGAAAAATCTTAATAAAATGAGATCGTCATTTCAAAAATCAAATTCAGGTGGCGCCACACAAATACTTTCTCCTGAAACTGAAAACTTGTCTATTGCATCCAAAACTGTTAATAAACCTGATAAGAAAGATGACCTTGTTGCCATACATGATGCATCAAGGGATTCAGATGATAGGCATCTAAGAATATTTGAGGTTCCAGACCTTAAAACATCTAAATATAGCCACTATTCAGTTTCCACTAATAAATTTACTGCACCAAGTAAGCCTCCACCGCTCGGGAATGAAGACGTTTATTTAATTCCTGAAAGTAGTTCTACTACTAAGGTTAGAAATATCTCAGACACCAAAAATGATGACATATATGAAATGCCTATTGATAATGATGATGACAACGATAATTGCCATTTCAAAATGGAATCAATTAGTCCGGACAGATCTCATGAGCCTACGAAGTGTCTTCTTCCAAATAAGCCTAATAGGCCAAGATCGTTTTCAATTGATAATTTACGTCTTCCATTATCACCAATAGAGATTCGACCACGTAAATGTAGCGTCGATTCCGGTCTACGGCCACCGGCTCTATTACCAAATGAAAAACGCCAATCGGGTGATTATAAAGATTGCTCTTCACAATCTGCATCTACTGAAATAGTATGTATTTTTAAGTGTAATGTTTTCATTTATTTGCTATTTATTACATGCGTAAACTTGGTAGAGTGGAATGAATTAAAGCTCGATTTGATAAAAGAAGCTCGAGATCAACAGCATTTCAGTGACTTATAGTTCATATATATTAGATTTTCTACAAATTTGTTGTTTTATAAAGAATTGAAAAGCAAGTCTTTATTTTTACCTTAAACTTTCAGCGTTTTTGAATTTTACATAAAGTTTTTCCTACGTTTTCTTACAGCTTTCTTCAAGCAGAAAAATTTACTTAAAAAAACTTTGCAAATGATGCTGGAAATGTGCGTTTCAAGTGTTTTCATTTTCTAAGGCTCTTCATATTATTTAATAAACATTTCTAAAATAAGATTAAAAGTAAGGAATATTGAATGAAAACATAAGAAAAATCTGCATAATCAAATTAACAAGCAGGACTATAAATTTGGTGTGCTTAAAAACGGCTCGTTTTGGGCTCGTTGTATATCCAATACTCGTTAGAAGCTCGGCTCGTTGACAAGTCTGGTTAGTGGTTACCGCCGTTTGAATCACGTATTTTCATTTTTTTCGTATATCAATTTCTAATAATGTAAATTTGACTCGGTCCACCTCAGCCAGGCATGTCCATTGTTTAGATTTGCTGTCCAATTCAATCCAATACAAAAATTCTAGAATTTGCCAACTCAAATTTTCATTGCAAAATACTTTAGATGTTTTTGATTTCACATAATATTTATTTTCAGTATTAATCAATGATTTACTGTATGTGATTATTGAACAACAATAACGAGATCCTAAAGTCGATCAACACGATTCTCAATACCGGAATCATCTCTGCTATTCTCCTTATTTGTTTGATTCTAAGTCAAGTTTCATTGCGATGTATGCTTTCTTCTTAGAGCCCTGCAGGAGCACTCTCTTGGGTTGGAGAGGAATTTTTAAACTGGGAATATGACAGATCTTTTTGAAATTTTATTTTATATTATGCATGTATTTTTAGTTTGTAGTTCTAAAATTGTACTTTTTTTTAGCAAATATATTGCTTTGACTCTTATTGTTTAAAAAGCCCTTTTTTAAATTTCATCTTCTTTGACGTCTATATTTTTATGCCCCTGAAAATACATTTTTATGTTATTTGTGCTAACTAGTGTTAATTTAGTTCAAGAAAATTTGTATAGAATACATTTCAAACTTTTTGTGAATCAGCAAGCTTATACATGTAGTAGATAAAATTTGTCTATGCATAAATTTGGTTGTTTATAGCTTTTACCATTATTTTAGCATGAACTCTACAATGCTCCTGCTGACAATGACGAAGTATGTGATTACATTGCTTGTTTCGAATCAAATGACGGTCGAGATGTGATTAGTGACGTAAGTGTTTAAATAATAGGTTGTGTAAAAACATTTTTTTAGGTTACAAAACATCCTTGGTTTTATAAGAAATCAAATATTTCCGCTGAAGAAATCGTAAAAAGAGAAAAACTGGTATGTTTATATTGACGTCTGCACAAGATATTGATAAAACCTTAAGAATACTCAGACTGTGATATTTTATCTGCTACTCTTTGGAAAAACTTTTATGTTGATGCCAAGCCTTTTTTTAATCTGTTTATTATTCATCAACTAATAAAGACATTCAAAATCCACCACAGGGTGAAACTGTGCTCTCTGCATGTTCACCCTCAAATTACACTCACTTGACACCATTCAGTAGTGTGCATTTCTTTCTTTGAGCACAGGGCTCAAATGAGCCTTAGAACGGTAATACTTTCACATAGATAGTTAAATACTTCATCAGGCACATGGGAGAGTTTCGTAGAACAACCAATTACATTATAGGGCGATACGATGAAGGCGGACGATACCATTGATTCGTTGATATTGGGCCAAACAATATATTTCAATCAGATAATATTTTGACAATATTCATAAGAACTTTGGATAGTTTTACGAAAAGAGCAGCTTTTAATTTACATATTAAAAATTCAATTGCATAAACTTTAAAAATCGATATAGATTCAATTTGAAAATGTTTAATTACGCCACTTTGGATTTGTTGAACTTTGAAGTTATTTTCTGAAATAATGTCAAAAAATATAAAATTTAATGTTAAAACAAAATGTCTTTGCTCGTTCTACAGGTTGCATGTTATATAAAAATTTAGTTTTCTATTTTCAACATAACTTTCGCTAATGAAATTTGCGTTTCTATGGTTCCCTCAACGTATCTATCAAAATTTAAATCTTCAAATGTTTAGATTTGTGGGTTTCTTATTCGCCACAGCTCAAACCCCAGATCCCATCCATATACTTTGTGCTTATGGATTGACAAAGTCGTTACCTTAAAAATTCGTTTTCGTGAAGATCATCGGTATGCTTTGGGTAATTACAAAGGGGATGAAAAGGTAGTTTTTTTGATTTTTTTAAACTGAATTTATTGCAAATTTTTTTAGGTATACCATTTTATTTATATCTTTTTTCAAATACATGCATTTTTACCAACACTCCAACATATTTTGACCAAGACCAAGTAAATCTTTTGGGTTCATTTCTTGGCGTTTGTAAAACAACAATACCAGCCCAGGACCATTTAAAATAAAAATTCCCTGACCCACATCCAAATGAAATTAAAAAACGCCGACCATATAAAAATGAAAAATGGCAGCCTTTTTGAAACCAAGTCCCAACTTCAGCCCAGATCCAACTCATTGCCACTTTGCTTGATATATTTGAGAAAAAGCACGATTCACAATCTCATTATTCATTATTATTATTATTATTAAAAATAATTTTATTTGGATTCTAAGAATTCTTTTATATTAAAAAAAGCAATTTATGTTTACCAATATTCAAATTTAATACAACTTTTGATAATTTGATAATTTTCCAGTTTGCTTTCAAGAGCTATTGTAAAAAATCAATTTTTTATCTTGTAGCAAAATGTTCTTCACATGAGTTTTAAATTTCTTCTTCTCATCAAAGAAATATTTTGAAAAAAGTGGTCATATTTTCAAAATTTTGCAGTATAGTTACAATGGACATACCAAACACTATTTCTTCAGTGTGAAAAGTAATATAATTTGAAAGATTATTTGCTTTCTGAGAAATTTAAATATAAATAAATTTGAACGTTTTAGCGGCTTACAAATGGCAATCTGTTTTTAATTATTTATTTCCTAGAACAAGAAAACATTAAAAATCTAGATTTGATTTTTTTTTCTTTTTAATTTAACTCATAACAGAAACGTATACTAGCAGTTACAGCTGTTTAAATAAACTATGCAAATTTGGTTGTACTTGTAACTGTTACTTTGGTTTTAACCGAGTTTCTATGCCTATTGAAAATTATTTAAAATATTAGATCTGTTTTCAATTTATATTTTCTAATTTGAAATGGCTTCTGTAATATTCTTTTAAGCGCACAAAACTCACTAAATAATAAAGATTTATAATATCTGAAATCAACACTAGATAGAAAATCTTCATTCTTTCATATTCATTCTTAACCCATTCCATACCAGCCATACTTAAATCCTTTGGAATTGGGGATTTTTCTCAGATATTGTACTTTTAGATAGCATTTTATAAGAATTTCATGTGTAATTAGACGTTTGAAGTGTTATCTTATGGTATTTCGTGTGGTCTCCATTTAAGGACCTTCTTATAAACTGTAAAATGTCAAAAACTTGAAATTTTTCAATCACACAACGAATATAAGGCGGTCAAATTTATGTTGAAGTCAGTGATGCACAAGAATAAAATATGTATATTGAGAGACGTACTTAAGGAATTATCAAAAAATGTGAACAAATTGGACGTAATAAAAATGGGAAACAACAGTAAAAGCAATGCTGAAACAGCAAAGCATTAGAAATACCAAAGATTTAAAGGATCAATAAGTGAAATTGGGATGAAATCAAAAAGAATCATAAGTCATACATTTAAGGATATGATCCTCATTTGAGGACCTTGATAAGAAATGGGTTAATGCATGCACCTGTCTTAAAGCCCCCGAGCCCCTATCGAGGGGAATTGGGTTGTCTCTTGAAATGCTTTAGATTACCTGATTATCAGATTTTCCATTTAAAAAATTTAGTATCATGTACTTGAAACACAGGGACAAATTTTCAAAATAAGAGAGAACCACACTTACGCATAGATATGCACAAATCTCAGGATTCTCCAAATTTATTTTTTATGGGCCCAAAATGGTTTGTGCATTTAAGGGTACAATAGGCAATTTAGGGTTAAACACAAATGCACAGCAAAGTTTAGACAAATTTAATTTTTCATTGAAAAAACGTCACACATTTTCATTTTTGAATTTTCATTTATTTGCGGTTGTTTTAGTCGTTTGCCTCACTAGAAGAACTCGTCTCATTTCATGAAAAAAACAGCATCGTCATGGAGGGAGGAAACAAAGTGAAGCTCCAGAAACTTGTATAAATTTTTGATTTTAAATGTACACATGTTTTTTTAATCCGAAATAAATTTTATTGCTTTTTCATTAAGAAGTCATACAGTAACCTGATTTTTGGAAGCTTGGTATGGCACGCCTTTTCTAAAATATCTAATTCTAGTAACAAATCAGAGGAATACAAGTGTAATTGTTGTATTTTGTTTGACAAACTTACTATAAATGTTGGAAAAAACAACTTTGTTCAAAAATATATCTTTTATGCCAGATTCCTAAAACACAAGTATTCACTTTGTTTTTATATAAACATATTATGATCTGCTCCTATTAATGTGATGCCTTAAAAATAACACTAAAATATTCATATTTACTAGAAGTAACCAGTGAAAAACAAAAAACTAATATTTTTGAAAAAGTTTTGATATAAGGTTTACTTATTCTAATTAAATGTATGGAAATTTAAGTCAAGGTAACTAATATATTAGAAAACGCTTACTGCATAGAAAAATAATGAAATAATTAGAACGTAAACTATAAATTTAGAAATGTTAAATTACAAGCAGTAAATTATTCATTATGTACTAATATGCCTCGCCACAGTTCGACAAAAATCACATAATACCTAATATATCTGTAAACAATGATTTGAAATTCTTCAAAAAGTCAAACAGGGATTCTATCGCATAAAGGCGGGATTAAAAATAGGAATATTGTTGCATTTTACAAATTCCTGCAATGCACTTTCTGTGCATATCTATTTCTAAGAAAAATTTGTGTTATTAAACAGGAACTAGCATTTAGTATATTATGAACAGAAAATTGTAAAAATAATTGTGAGTTTTAGACGCTTGCATATTCCATAGATTATTGGGCCAAGGCACGGCATGGTTAAGTAAAGCAAAAAGTTAGGCACAGCATCAGAGTTAAAATTGGGCCGATATTTTGGGCCCAAGCCCATTTCAAAATACCAATTATTCGGTCCAAATTATTTTTCTTTTACTGACCGTAGCTTTTGCCTCGTACAGGCACATAAGCACTACAATGTTAATTTGATTGGACAATTTTCATAATGTATTGATCAATATCTGCATAGTTTCATATCCGCTTTTGTCCGCCAGCAATGCTAATTCAATTGTTTAAATTCAAATTGCATTGTTAACTTTCCTATAATAAAAGTGTCATTCAGAGCCATAGGCCTCGAGCAAACGTGAGACCTTCCTGCAAATGATTGCATTTGTCTACCATATGGGTTATTTTTTAAATAATGAAGTTTGATTGTCTCTTTCGTTACGTTAAAATTGAATGTCTGTAGATTTACATTTATGCAAAGAAAACCATTATCAGTGCATGAATTATGTACTGGATTCCTTACTTCTAACTATATGCATTGCATCACACATGCAAAGAGTTGTAGCTTCTCTACAACTGCAAATCTATTGCTAAAATCAATTATTTTCTATTGTCCAATTTTTCTAAGAAAATGTTAACGTAACGAAAGAGACAAGCAAACTTCATTATTTAAGTAACGACCCATATAGCATTGAATGTGCATTTTCACAAATGTTACCAATGAAGAAAAAAATTTTCTAAATTGTCTTAAATTTGTGCATAGGGTAAACTTAAATTGCTTAGAGAGGTTTCGTTAACTTTTTGTTAGTTTCTACTTATAATTGTTAAACGCTTTCATCTCACAAATGTAAATGAGGTGTGTCTCTTCTTTATAAAAAGCATATCAAAATGTTGCCAAGTATAGTATTGTAATGGTAAGTGAGATAATGACGATTGGTGGCGTAACTGATCACGATTTATCAATATGTTCAATCTCGAGATATTTTATTATTAACTGGCCATGGCAAAAGTTAATTGCCAATTTCAAAAAATTAATTCTATTTGAAGAAGAAAATTGTGTTTACCTTAATTCCTATATGTATTTTTTTTATAAAACAAACTGCTTATATTTTAAAATTTTGCTTAGACTTATATGTAAAACATATAAAAATGTTGCCATGTATAGTATTGTAATGGTAAGTGAGATAATGACGATTGGTGGCGTAACTGATCACGATTTATCAATATGTTCAATCTCGAGATATTTTATTATTAACTGGCCATGGCAAAACTTAACTGCCAATTTCAAAAAATGCATCTAAATAAACTTCTTTTATCTAAATATTTCCTAAAAATGAATTCTATGTGAAGATCAAATTTGTGTTTTTTTAATTTGTATATATATTTCTAAACTTTCTACAAAACTGCTGGAGTTTCACTAAAATAATTTTGACAAGTTTTTACACGAATTTTATTTAAAATGTTGTTAATTTATTTCACTACAACCCTTTATGTAATGTTTTAAGGAAAAAATATTGGTATTTATAGCCACTGCAGTAATAAATACTATTTTTTGAAGCAACCCCCTCTTAAAAAATTGCAACCCTCTGCTGAGTACTATGCCCTCCCAAGTAACATGCATTATTGGTTTACCAATGGGCCATTATTGGTATCATTGGCCAATATTGGCCACTGATATGCCAATGGAATACCAATCAATTCTTAACACGTCATAATTATTATTTTTATTTATTCTTATAAATTTGATTTATTATTTTAAATATTTGCAATCAAATATAGTAATCTAGCTTAATTTGCATATAGTTTAAATAGATATGTGGCGGCATGGCACAGATTTTCCCAAAAGATGACTTTTCAAGCTGAATACTATACTCTACGGTTAAGATTTCATATATGTCACGTTTCATAAGTTCCTGCTACCGCCATCACTAATTTAGAAATATAATTATTACCACAACTAATTATTACCAGGATTGCAATCGTCCTTTTTATCATTTAGAGAGCATATCAGTTCTTATAATTACTAAAACTTAAATCAACCTTACATCAACTTAAATCAGCAAAAAGTAAACGGAATATTCATAAACGCTTTTTTGCATGTAGCAGACAAAATTTAGATGTTTCAAGTATTGCACCAGCAAACAATGCAGGCTGATTAAACTTAGAGAATGTTTTTTGTCATTTTCAAAGTTTAAGTTTTCAAATGAATTTTTTCTTGCATTTCGATTACCAAATTAAAACATCGAGGCCCGGCCCGGCCAAATTGTTGTGTCAAAATCTGGCCCAAGCTCAGCCCAAGTCCGGCCCGGCAGAGCCCGACACAACATTAGGCCCAATCCAATTCCAACCCTGGTTAACACGCAATTTTAGTGAGGCAAAATAGTAATATACTTCAGTAAAATTATTTTCAATTATTTTGATTTATTAAGATAAGAGGTACTTTTGCGTTATCTCCCCCACTCATATAATTGCAAAAATATGCACGTTTATCAATACAATAACTATAGACCTAACGCAAACCATACTCCAAACAATATGTAGAAGGGATATGCAAATTTATTATTAATATTTGTAAGTTTCAGCATGAATCGTAAATTAATTATAATATACTACTATTAATATGCTAATTATTTGTTCAACCACGTGGCTTTTGTTTGTTTACAAAGCAACTATAAGATTTGGCAATGTTTATTCAAATCAACACAGGGTCTTTCCCTCAATCTGTTCACGTAGTTACTTTGTTTCAAAAGCCCTTTAAAAGGTTTTGGTGTGTTTACGTAATTCAAAATGAATATGTTCTCATTGAGTCCACTCTATCTTAGTGAAGAACATTGTATAATTTTAGGTTTATCTTTTGTGGTAAGATTAGGGTTAGTGTAGAATTTAGCTTAAAGTTAGAGTTGGTTTGGTTTAGGGGATAAGGTTGTAATTATTATTTTCATAAAATAGCTTATTTTTGCAAAAATATTTGAATGGTGGTCGGGGGGGCAAATAACGCAAAATACCAAATAAGATAGCATAGTGTCATCAGCATGTTGAATAACACGACATTTAGTGTAATTACTTATTTGGCTAGGAAGCAAGCAATGATGTATAAGGTTGGCGTGACCTGTGTTGATAAGTTGAAGTTAGTTGCTTCTAATCAGAAGCTAATTGGAGGTTGAGAAATCATTACTGACTAGTTGTTCAACGTCAAAATTGTAGTGAAAACAATATGTCAACCCCGCTTCTCCTGATTGTAATATGTTTATATAAATTGAGTTTAAACACATTTTTAACAATTCAATTTATATGAAGCGGAAAGCTACTATCTGTTTTGAGTTATTGATTATTGGCCAGCATGTTACTTTAAATTAACCGATGCATTCACTTTAATTGACAGGACACTTAAGATTTCTTTCCGCCTTTTTCAACAGCGAAATTGAAGCATGTACCGATGAGAAGCCATAGATGTATTTCAATATGATTGGGATCTAAGGTAAACTCATATACTACCTTGCACTCGCCTGTTGCTGTTCTCGAAATTGTGACAAAGAGGAATGTATTATCTATGTTCTTTATAACACATCTTCTAGAATAGGGCTAGTGCCCATGTCCAGACTATGGTCCGAACCTATAGAAATAGGCCCGTTGGTTTGACCATGCCCGTATACTAAGCTCGTTATACCCGTAGCTAAATGTTATTGCTCGATGAAACCAAAAAACCTTTAACTTTACTATTAAAAAGAAACATTCCTACTATCATAACCATCAATGAAGTTTACATCAATAACAAAATTAGGTTTTATATTGATATCACTGAAAAGTTTAATTTTACAACTATAATGTCATAGGTAATTCCCGTTTTAATCAACAAGTGTTGTCAAGTGTGTTTCAAGCATCACAACCATATTCAGGGCTAGGATATATATGTCTAACACATAAAGCATATTTTTACTCATAATTCGACACAGTTTCTTAAGCGAATATTTCTATTACAGCAAGCATATTTATCTGTTCTTGACACCTCGAAACTTAAGACTCAGAAATATTGGAGATTTTTAAACAAATTTACTTTCTGGACGAACAATTCATTGCGATAACTTTCAGTTTTTTCCTGAAGCTATACTGCAACTGCAAAGGCTGTTATTTCCTGTCAGTCCGGTTGAGATACTCGATAATGAAAGATGGACGCGAGTGCGGCGCAGTGCGGGTACTTAATTTCAAATGCCACGCGGGTTGCGATGCGGTCGCGGGTCCACTCACTGTGGATGCGGTGCAATGAGGTTATCAAAACTACACCCGCGTCCATCTATGTGGAAAATGACATAGAGATAATACAGGTTTCGAATTACAAATAAAAAAATGCAATTTTCACAGGAAATCTCAATATTCGATCCATTTATCCGTTTATTGGAATTAGCAGGTATACTCTGGTAATAGAATATCAGTTACCATTGATGTATTTTTTACGCAAATTATAAAGCATACTTTCGAAATTTGTTTGACGACGCATATTTCGGCATACTTTAGGCATATAAGTCCGGCCCCTGGCCATATATGAAAACACATTAATCAGAATGAAAATAATTAATTTGAAACTACATTACACTGTTTCTATGATATTTTATAAGTAAATTTTCATTCTACAGTAAATTCACGTTCTGAAGTTATAACTCACGTTTCTTACTTTACAATATGATGTACATAAGTACTCTATTATTATTAATGCAATATCAGATGACAGTGAATTTGAATTCCTTAAAATTTATGAAGGTTATAAATAGAGTGTAATTTTCTATGCACTTGTTGTTGAATTTCTACTATCTACATGAAGGTTAGTGATGCATGATATATATATATATATATATATATATATATATATATATATTGTGGCATTGTTATGAAATCAGCTAACTATTCTACTATCCTAGCTGAAAATAAATAAATCCTCCTGCTCCTATACCCTATCCTAATATAAGTTAAGAGTAAAACAGGGGATCGTGCTTGGGAAGAGTGGCCACACTTGGCCGACCCGATATATATATACATGTATATATATATATATATATATGAACTGTTTTGGGCATGGCAAAACTTAACTGCCAATTTCGCTGTTTGCATCTAAATAAACTTCTTTTATCTAAATATTTCCTAAAAATGAATTCTATGTGAAGATCAAATTTGTGTTTTTTTAATTTGTATATATATTTCTAAACTTTCTACAAAACTGCTGGAGTTTCACTAAAATAATTTTGACAAGTTTTTACACGAATTTTATTTAAAATGTTTGTTAATTTATTTCACTACAACCCTTTATGTAATGTTTTAAGGAAAAAATATTGGTATTTATAGCCACTGCAGTAATAAATACTATTTTTTGAAGCAACCCCCTCTTAAAAAATTGCAACCCTCTGCTGAGTACTATGCCCTCCCAAGTAACATGCATTATTGGTTTACCAATGGGCCATTATTGGTATCATTGGCCAATATTGGCCACTGATATGCCAATGGAATACCAATCAATTCTTAACACGTCATAATTATTATTTTTATTTATTCTTATAAATTTGATTTATTATTTTAAATATTTGCAATCAAATATAGTAATCTAGCTTAATTTGCATATAGTTTAAATAGATATGTGGCGGCATGGCACAGATTTTCCCAAAAGATGACTTTTCAAGTACGTAGAATTCAGTTTTGTGGTAGTTGTATATTATAATAAAAAGTTTTTTCGGCATTGCCTGAAAATATGCAATTCTGGACTAATGCCGGAAATTGTCAGCATCTTCCAAAATAAATTTTAATTCACAAATTGGTTTTTAGTAAGTACAATAAACATTTGAACTTGAGCTGGTATGTTCTGGCACATATAATCACAAGACCACTAAAACATTAACATAAAAATGGCGAAAAATTACATTCATGCTGAATACCAGAAAATAATGCCAGTTTCAGTGCAAAAATTAAATAAAAGATGTCAATTTTCAGATGTTTTCAAATCACAAAAAGAAGAAATGTCTGAGCTTTAGCATAAATAGTGATAACAGAACAAAAGGCACGCCCACTTTATTTACATATCAACTTGTTTATGAAAACTTAAATAGCTGGCAAAACAAGGTTTATGAAAACACTATTTTGAGTTTATAGAAATATTGAAATGCTAAGCAAGAATGAAATAAACAAAGTTTATCTGACGAATTCACAATGTCAATGCACAAACCTCTTAGCATCAACTGAGAATAGTAAGCGTCACATTTTGTTGCTATTACAAAAAATTATTTAAAAACAAAATATTCTTTGGAATGCAGTATTTTATTGTTTCTAATAAAGTTATACATTTGTTGTCAAAATGCAAGTTTCATATTCATGCCATACTTTAAAAAATGACAATTCTGTAAGCTCAAATATTGTAATGGTTTTATTTTATTACAATTTAAATGAAATGTGAAATGTGTGTAATTTTATGCATTGGCAATTGCATATACTGTAAATATTTATAGATAAGAAAAAGAAACAAACATTGAAATATCAATAATAAAAATAGCACCAAAATATAAAGGTCATAAGAAGTCTCTAAAATAATCCAATATTGATGATAATCAAACATNATACATATATATATATATATATATATATATATATAGGTATGGATGCTTTTTTCAGAAAAATGCGATACTTATGTTAGCAAGTCCTCGATTTTTAGGTTTTTAGGCATTTGAGTATAGAGTCAATTGTATTCACTTCAGAGTGCTGAATGTCACTGTAGACAAATGGGATTTTAAAATTTCTCGGCCCATTTAAAATTATCAGCAACGATTGCAAGCGACAATAGAACCAGAGAATTTAGTTTGATAGGTAATGGACCGGGTCTAGAATATATTATATTTATGGTTTGGAGGCATCAAGCATGTGTAACCCATTTAAATATTGATTTGATAATAAATACAAATGTTTTAAACAGTGAATAACTCAGTACAATTTTTGTCTAAACTCCAAATGTATTTCTAATATTCAGATGATCGTATTGTCTACGTTTTTATGTAAATATCATTTACTGATATAAAAATCGTTTCTAAACTCTCTCGCGTTCTTGTAGATTTTGTTCAATGTTGTATTCTTCTTTGTATATTGAATTTTTAATATTTTTTTATGTTAAGTTTTCGTTTTAGATATAATGGAAGGAAGTAAGTTTTTCGATTTATGTTCTATATGTGTTCTATGTACATACGTATACAGATTTATACTTTGTTAACCTTGGAGTTTTTTTTAAATTTTTATGATTTTTTTTGAAAATTTAAACAGTTATAGCTCACAAACTAATAAAGTTATGCAAAATTTGTTAGCACCCTTAGATAGGGTGTCGTTTCATCGTTAATTCGTAAAGACTTTAGCAGTCTATTTATAGTAAACATAATGGTTGAGCTTAGTTCTTGCTGCCATGAACTTTAGACCTGATTTCCTGAACATTAGGTATGGGAAGAATGTGAAAATTTTTTATAAATTTGGATTTTTCAATGAAAATGCATAAATCTTTTCAAACGCTTCCGTAGATACCTAAAACTATTAATACATTTCAATAGAAAATTAAAAACTTTAACAAAAAGTTTTGGTTAATATAGCTTGAAAGTTAATAATTTAATAATTGTTTAAAGCAATAGCCAAATCTTAAATTAAAGACTGGATGAATTAATTCTTGTTAACCAATTACTGGGAGTGGATTAAAAGTTGAATTGTTTTCCAAGTTGAGTAACATGACTCTGAACTTACCGTGATGATAATTTAATAGTTCTTCCCATGTGTAATAATGTATTTGTTCTGGTTATTTATGGGATTATGATTTGAGCAACATTGGGTCATCTTTCTGAGTCTCTACATCATTCGCTAGCATTACTGGTCCAATGGAGTTTTACAAATTGACCCAATGACATTTTTCCATTTTAAGTTAGTTTTAAACTGCATGGTTGTTTATTGTCTGCAATTTAATTCGACTGGAGGAGTTGAAAAAGAAAGCTTTGTTTTTCTAAAAATATATTTCTTCTGAAGCTTTTTTTAGAAATATTATTCTTTTGCTGCAAATGGAGAGATTTAGCAATCAATTGAGTTGAATTTTGCTTAAAATTTTGCTTTATAAAGGATAGTACTACCCCATGTTAGAACAATTTTGAATAGAGAGGTAATGTCGTAAATCCCTGCTCCCCCTCTATTACATCCCTATCTTTAAGCTTGATATTGCATGTTTAATAGCATTAGAACATTAAAATTATATTTCTATTTTCAGGAACCTTTCATGTTACTTTTGGCACCAATTGATTTTATAATTTCACAAAATAAAAAGATAAAATTAGGAGATCTAAAATGCGAACTTAGGAGTTAGTAAGTAGCCGAGCTGGGCCAGGCCAACCTCAAAAGCAGCCACATGACAAGTAATGCCACATAGAAAGTTACATGTTTTATGAGCCTGAGACCAAAACAAATGTGACTGAATTAGATTGCCACAGAGAATTCTGTTTTCGTAGAACCCTATTATACATAACCCACATAATATATTTGTGCAGAAATAGCTACAATTTGTAGAAATAACTCCTGCATTTAAAAATCAATAGACATTGTATATAGATTTTCTAAACTTCTACTGTAACTTCTTCATATCAAATTAACATTAATTTGCAATCCAATAACTATATTTAATTTTTCTACAAAATTTAGTCAATCCACAAATATGTACAAAGTGAGTGAATATCATTTCCCAAAAAGAAAGCCGTGGAAATATATATATATATATATATATATATATAATATATAATACATAGTAATTTAGCATGTTTAGAAATGTCTGTCAAGAATTGCCGGAAACTGTTTGAAAATTTTCCAAAAAATTCAATTCCAGTTTTACAGAATACGTCTAAAAATCGCACTAAAGACTTTTTAGGTAGTTCATCGTCACATTCGTTTTCTAAAAATGTAAATGATGTTCAAAAACACAACGACGTTAAATTCTTGATACCATCAAATAAATCAGCCAAAATCCCATCAAATGGAAAATCAACTTTTTATACAGAAAATATGCATGGTGTAATTTCTGAAATGAAAAATAATAATAGAATTAGGCTGGCATCACAAAATTCAAATTCAGTTGACGCAATACAAATAATTTCTGCTGAAAGTGAAGACATGTCTAAGACGGTTAATAAACCTGATAAGAAAAATGAACCTGTTGCCAGTCTACGCCCACCTGCACCATTACCAGGTGAAAAACGTCAATTGTGTATATACAAAGATTGTTCCTCACAATCCGCATCTAATGAAACAGTATGTATTTTTAAGTAAAATGTTTTCATTTATTTGCTTTTTTTCCATGCATAATTTTGGTAGAATTGAGTTAATTAAAGCTCGGTTTGATAAAAAAAGCTTGAAATCAACAGCATATCAGTGACCTATAGATTTTCTACAAATTTGCTGCTTTATAAAAATTTGGATACAAGTCTTCATTTATTCTTTAAACTTTCAGCGATTTAAAATGAACATACCGGTTCCCCATGTTTTCGAAAAATTTTCTTTAAGCTTATTAAAAAGTTGGAAACATAGGGTGTCTGAAAATCCAAAAAAACTTTACAAATGATGTTAGCAATGTGCGCCATCGACTAATAAACACGATTTCAAGCGTTTTGCATTGATTTCTAAGCACAATTGCAAGCATTTGGCATCCTCAAGAAGATCATTTTAAAATTTTGGGAAGTAATTTGTTCAGGTTTAGTGGTTACTGTGCTTGAATCTTGAATTTTCATTGCTTTTCTAAATCTCTTTCTAAAAATAGGAGGTTGACTTTGTCCACCTTATATTTCGTTTTACCGTCAAAACACAACTGGAGATACAAGCTTGCCCATTAGACATAGTTTTCTGTCCAATCAAATCTATTCCAATAAAACAATTCTAGAATTTTCCAATTGGAATCCAATCAAATTCTAATCTAAGTTTGATGTTGCTAATCCTAACTTTCTTTGCAACATGCATTAGATTTTTTTCATACAATATTTATTTAAGTTTGATGCATTGATTTTCTGTATGTGATTATCAAGTTTCAGTGCCAAGTATCCTGGGAGCAAAAGTTTAAATTTTTTCATACAATGTTTTTTGTGTAGGTTTAGCAAATTTTACATTTCATCAAAGTGCATGGATCTATTTCGTAGAACTGGAACATATTACAAGATGCCTCCTCACCAAAATTTCAACTTACTCAACAAGCCAAAAAATAATCCACTGATTTGTAGATTTTTAAGTAAATTGAGGGAATGGGATTTAGCGTGAAGCCTGTTTGTGGTGGTAGCCTTTCCCTGATGATTGGATTGTTTTGAATTTTTTAACATAGTTTCATTTTCTAGTCTTTTGTAAAAGTTAAATTACCACTTCATTAGTAAAGGTTGAGATTTCAAGTTAGCAAGGATTTGTAAACAAACTTCACACTTTATTCAAGTGATATTAGATAGGTTTTCATTCTTTAATTTAATAGCATCAACATTTATTGGTTAATACTATATTTATATACAATAAAATAATGATTAATGCAATGTTCTTAGTTAATTAAAATGTTACTGCTAGAATTTAAATTTTTGTACTGGTAGAATATTTGATTATTTTAATGGCGATTTTACAATTTTTTATTGATAGGCATATGTGTGTAGACAATACTCGTGATTTAAAATCCGCCTCGAGTTGAAACTTAAAAGACTGAAACGACTCGACTCGACTTGACCCGAACCAAAAATATCCTGACTCGCAGAGCACTCGTATTATCAGACCCATATCTAAAGCAATTATTGTAATAGTATGAGGAATTATTAAAAAATCTATTTTATAATAAATTGCGACTTTGGAAGTTTCTGTAAAATTATTCCAATGAAAATCCAATTCCAATATACAAGCCTGTTCTCAGCTCATTTACCGATTTTACACAGACCTTATCACATGCATAGACACTTATTATTATTATATATTATGATGTATTTTTAGTTTGTAGATCTAAAATTGTAATTTTTTAGCAAATATATTGCTTTGACTTTTATTGTTTAAAAAGTTGTTTTAAATTTGAACTACTTTGACATCTTTATTTTTATTCCTCTGAAAATACATTTTAGCGTATTTGTGCTGATTAGTGTTAATTTCAATAATATTTTATAATCATCTTAAAGAAATTTGGTTGTCTTTAGATTTAAACATTATTAAAAAATCAAGTGTTTTAGTTTGCTACATATGATGCTCCTGATGACTATGACAAAGAATGTGATTGCAATGCTTCTGACAAATCAAATGGGGATCAAGATAAGAGCAGTTTTGTGAGTATTATAATTGTTGGTTGTGTATAAACATTTTTTAGATATCCAGACACCCTTGGTTTTATAAGAAATCATAATATATATATATATATATATAGATTTGATATAGAATTTAATGCGCACACTGAATTTATCGATTATTTTCTGGAAGAGTGAATTTTCAGACACCCTATGTTTCCAACTTTCTTAAAAGGCTTCATTCACACACTATTTCAGGTTTTGTAAACTGCAGAATATTGTAACATCCTCTACCAGGCATTATCACTGTTTATCTACTGTTACTGTATAACGTTAGCTGTGTTATTGCGGGTAAGGATTTACTTGTTACATACTGCTTGACTGTCACTTCCGATAATTTATATAACTGGAATTAACTATTCACTATTTAGGTGAGGAAGCCATGCAGTAATGTCTGTTGTGATCTTCTAATGGGCATCTGCCCAAAGCGGATCTCCACATCCAGTTCCACTATTCCATCCGATAGTTGAGTGCCACTTCTCAGCTCAATCGATACAGTTTATGTGTACCCTACTTTAGCTCAGTGCATACTCAAGGCACGACACAACTCGACTTAAGCTCTATTTTGTGAAAGTGTTATATCTATTCGCAACCTCACTTGTTACTAGTTGTTCATTAATTATTACATGTAGCCATTACCAGAAATATATTGGCTTGTTTAAATATATTTAGTTCGAACAACTTCCTAACCTACATTTATAATTTACCACATATACGGTCGCTTTATTGGTCGATTATAGGTCATTAATTTGGATCTAAAATAATATTAAGATAATTACTAGGTTTTGGTCATCCAACTGTTTAATGGCAATTGATTATTTCGGTACATGTAACAATGAAATGCTAGTCAGCTAATCGAGAGAAAACCCCTATACCTAACCTATGTGCACTTTCATGATCTGGCACAGAGACCCTAGAATTGTTCCCTGTGATGTATCCAGACCACTACTAAACACTGCTCGATTAGCTCGACATCATATTAAATAATCAAACTGTTAATATGAAACAAAATAAGAATTCCAAGTAAAATTCTTTATCAAACTCTTACAATGGTTTCAATCTATTTATAGTAATTCCAAAAGAAGTACCTGTCAATTCAAATTTGAACTTCTGCCAAGATGGCGGCTGAAAATAAAGAAAGTATCATTTAGTCAAAAAGTATTTTTATCGACAGATACAAATATCTCTTTTCTGACACATTTTGTTTCTTAGTTGCATAATACAAATAAATCTTAAATAATTCAAATTGATTTGATTACAATAAATTTTAATCATTCTTCTTCGACTTTAATCCCCTCTGCTCGACGTTTTGCAGCTTATTTAGTTCGAACAACTTCCTAACCTACATTTATAATTTACTACATGTACAGTCACTTTATCGGTCGATTATAGGTCATTAATTTGGATCTAAAATAATATTAAGATAATTACTAGGTTTTGGTCATCCAACTGTTTAATGGCAATTGATTATTTCAGTACATGTAACAATGAAATGCTAGTCAGCTAATCGAGAGAAAACCCCTATACCTAACCTATGTGCACTTTCATGATCTGGCACAGAGACCCTAGAATTGTTCCCTGTGATGTATCCAGACCACTACTAAACACTGCTCAATTAGCTCGACATCATATTAAATAATCAAACCATTAATATGAAACAAAATAAGAATTCCAAGTAAAATTCTTTATCAAACTCTTACAATGGTTTTCAATCTATTTATAGTATTTCCAAAAGAAGTACCTGTTGATTCAAATTTGAACTTCTGCCAAGATGGCGGCTGAAAATAATGAAAGTATCATTTAGTCAAAAAGTATTTTTATCGACAGATACAAATATCTCTTTTCTGACACATTTTGTTTCTTAGTTGCATAATACAAATAAATCTTAAATAATTCAAATTGATTTGATTACAATAAATTTTAATCATTCTTCTTCGACTTTAATCCCCTCTGCTCGACGTTTTGCAGCTTATTTAGGATTTGTGTGGATGATGCTACATGCTCTCCTCAGCTTGCATTATTTTCAGCACAGCTCGTTCTTCATGCACCAAGGCGTCCGCCTTTCGAATTATCGACTCAGCCTGTTGATCAGCCCACGAGATTTTCTCAAATTCAGTTTGTTTGGTCATCTTAAGGACTGCTTCTCTTTCCGTTGTTACTATATTAGCGTACTTCAAAAATTGCATCTCTCAAATATCCTCTGCTATCAGTGTAATCTCTCGTAGTTCATTTATCTTCTGTGAAAATATTTCGTAATACTTATGGTACAGCTGTATTCCCTTGATGCCTATCATCAATGTCACTTGTGCATCAGCCCTGCTTGTGTGGGCCAGGTCTTCTCTTATCTGATTGTTGGGATAGAAAAACATGAATACTTTTCTGAGACTCCGGGTATTTGCCACGTCCTTGTAAAAGAAACTGATGTTATCTCTTACTTCTTCTTCTGTGAGTACTCCCTTTGTCAGTTCTGGAAATTGTTGTTTTGTTCTCTAAAGTCTAGTGGATTCTAGTTCTAGTCATACTGTAATTTATTCCCCTACTTTTGGGACTTCTCCCATTCGGAGCGTCCCCTGTGCAAGCGTTGGTAACCAGGACATTACCCCTTGTACCATTGGATCGTTACTGTTGTTAGGATCGTTCTTATTGATCCACATCATTGTGACAATTTCTACTCTCTTTGTAACATCATAGTAGCGGTGCTTCCTTTCCCAGATGTTTGTCCAAACAATATCGTTTACTCCAGAGAAAAGCATTATGGCTCTTGGGTTACGTTCTTCTATCTCTTTTCTGAGATCTTGTAAATGTACATTGATGGGTCTCCCTTGTGTATAGAGCTGATCAGGCGTTATTGTGCCTTTGATGTAGACCCTCTCTCTGTTATCATTTCTTAGCAGTATCTCTTTCGATCTTTTGTAGTCATCTTGTTCTATCATAGCTTTTGCTTTTATTTGTGTATTTACATATGATTTGTGCTCATGGAGAAAAGTTTTCGCTACTTTCACCTCTTTTGGTAGTCTCCATCATGGGAGGACCATTGGTATTGCAATAGTTTCCGGGGGTGTGCAGATTGAGATTTTCGTTTCTATTTGTCTCTCTATATGTGGATACGGGTCTTCCATTGTTGGTGCCCTAGCTAGGCCTATCATGGTGGGGTAATTCATTTTGGCTTCCTGAATGGTGTTCCAAAATGCTTGCGTTAATCCCCTCCAGCTTAATTTTAGTCGTATTTCTTCTTTGATGTCTATTCTTGCTGTAATGCATTCAACATCTACGGCTAATTGGTTGTAAGGCTTTAATAGCTCTTCTAATTATGTTCACGTAAACATAAGCTTCATCGTCACCACCATTTGCTGTTCTCTGATGTTCTGGAAGTTTGTCTCCTTGATTTCCTTAGCTTCCCTTGTGACTTTGATTTCAACTAGGAACTGTTCGTCATCAGTATCTATCCACTCTATTGTCCTTGCTGGGCTGATGTCTCCCCATTTCTCGATGTTTATTCTGTCGACTGTTTGCTGCATTTTCAGAGATAATAGTAATCTTGATGATGTTAACAATTGTTCTTCCTCTATCATTTCTGCTTGTGATTTCGTGACCATCTCACAGACTTCAACTGGTTCTGTTATGCCCCCTCATTTCATCATTTCTGCACTTTGTATGATTTTTGTGAATATGCACCACAGGCTGTCCCTTTCATAGTGTTCCATTTCGCGGTTGAGGGTCTCTCGCACGTTTTCCTGTCCTAACGTTTTCCTGATCTTGGCTGTGCTCACTAATTTTCATTTGATTATTTTCCTTGTTGTCAGCCATGGTTGGTGCTCCAGTTGTTTCATCCATGTTTCAGATGTTGCACCCCACATGTATTTTTTCATCGGCTCATCAAATATGGTGATTTCACTAGGGCATATATCTGTTTTGTTAGCAATGCTTATCACTGACATTTTCCCCATCAGATTTTCATTCATTATTATTTGACTAAGTATCTTCTCTATTGTCTGTACTGGCTTTTCTACTCTATTTGGTGACTCCAGCTTTCCTGTGTGACCTTTCAGTAGCCAATTTTTGGTCTGTGTATTTATTGGGGCTATTGCTATCTTGAACTTCTTTTCTTTTGCTAACTTGTGCTGGGTATGTCGCGAGATTGGGAGTTTCAGTACTGTTTCTTCAGTGGTGAAAATTTCCAGTATCCATGCCATTGTTCTATAATGTATCTCTGGTGCGTTCTTTTCCTCAAATACTAACTGTTTAAAATCTTTTTTCATGTTCAGTTTGTAGGCTTTATTTACCTCTGTTAGTACCATTTCCACCAACTTATGAAATTTCCGTGACTGTGCTTTGATTTTTATCTCTGGCCAACCTTCCTCTACTTTTTGTTGTAGTTTCATATTTCTCCATATTGTCTGAATTTGTTGGAGATGCTCTTGTCTTTGTGTTAAGCTGCACTTTATGAATAGTGTGTTGGCCTTTTCTATTCCATCTGTACCTGACGTTAGTTCGATTGTTTTCATCTGTCTGTAGAGATCGATTGCAATGCATGGTTCTACCATAATTCTATAAATTTGTTCCCAGTAGTCTATCTGCAGATTGAAGCGTATTAATTCTGGGATTGTCGTAGTTTTTGGTGTTCTGGTCCATGGGAAGATGTTTTTGGCTGTCATGCATGTTTCTCTTAAATGCTCAGGGGTGTCTTTGACTGTTGATAATTGTGATAATTACTATCCTGACCTTTTGTACTCTCGCCATTCTTGTTGTTTCATCCATTTTCTTTTCTAAATTTTTTGTATACTCTTTTTGTTTTAGTATGTGTATGATTGTGAGGTTTTCTTCATCAATGTTTATTTCTGGTATTTCAGCTATTTTATCTTTGTATGCCATTATAACTTGCATTGTATCCAGTGTGAACTCATCGTCAAATACAATGTGTACTGTGCTTCACATGTATGGCCTCTCTAGTGTTTTGTTCATTTCTTGGGGATAGCTTATAATCACATTTACTTTAGGTCTATTGTTTGCATCAAGCACTATCAGTAAATTCTTCCCTTTGGTTCTTGCGATTTTCCATATATGTGCCTTTGTTTCTGGGGATAGCTTTGCGAATGCATTATAACACATCTTCGATGATTTTAGACATCCGTTTTTCTCTCTCTTTTGATCGTACCATTCTTTCCAAAGTAGTTTCTGAGGAGGCATGTTGCTGGGTCATCCGTAATGGTAATCTGCTGGTGCTTGGGTTCACAGTCCATGGGCTGTGAATCTGTGCTGATAGTTTCTACTGATTTGCCCTTGAATCAGCTCACAGTTACTTCTACCAGCACTTGACCAGTTGTGGTTCCAGATGAGATAACATCAGCCTTGAATTGCTTCTGTATCTCCACGGTTCTTCCACCACTTACACCTTCCCCTGCAACTCCTTGTGTCTCACCACCCTTGAATCAGTGTTGTGGACTTTGGGAGGGAAAGTTCTGCTGAGCACCAGTTTTCTGCGTGCCCTTGAATCAGCAGTGCAGATCTCTGGCTGGAGAGGCTTCTTGTCCATTGGTCTCCCTGCCCTTGAATCAGCCTTGGGGACTACTTGGACGCCTTCTCACTCTACATCATCTGTTCATCGGTTCTTCGTCCTCATCCCTTCTGCTCTTGAATCAACATCCAGTTTGAGAACTTCTTCAAACTCTCCTTCTCCTGTTTGTGGCTGAGAGCTCCTCTGGTTGTTGGTTTCTGCGTACTCTCTTCTTCATTGGGGGATGCATCATTTTCCTCTTGTTTCCTAAATGCAGTTAGTAAATTTATATCCCATATTTCAGGGTCATATATAGGTTTATTTCTTGCTGTCCTCTGGGGCAGCACTCTTTGGCTTGAGTCATCATCTCTGATGTCTGCTGTATATTCATCATCGAATTCTTCTTCATGTAGGCTATCTAAGTCATACATATTGTATAAAATTTCATTGCCATTAATTCAGCATATTTTGAATTCAGCATTCTTGTCTATCTTCATCTCTTCGATGTCTGCTGTTGCTCTCTTCAAGTTTTGAAAATGTAATAGTCTATTGTTGTCTAACATATATTCATTGTTCAGTAATGTTTGTGTTATCATGTGAGGGCCGGACCATATTGTTTTCAACTTCTGGACTTGGTTAGTATCTGTGAGTTTAATCAGTGTGAACATGTATACTTTATCCCCTACTTTATGTGCATGACCGTAGATTTTTTTATTGTAATTGCATTGCTGTCTCACTGCTGATTTTTTTATATTGTGGCACATTGTTTTGTGAATCTCTGTTCTCTGGTTTTTTAGTTGTTGTATGTATGCGTTGTCCAACTTTCCACTGTAGTTGGTATACTGCATTGAAAGTGGGGTCGCTGCTTCTCTTCTGAACATGGCCTTAAATGGTGAGACTCCAGTCATTGCATGCACCAAGGTATTATAATAATATTCAATCATTTCGATGACCTCTCACCATCTGCTTCCTTCTATCCTTGTCATCACCATTCTGATTAGCTTGATCAATGTTCGATTGAGCTGCTCCACTGCTCTGTTGGCCTGTGGATAGTACGCGGTTGTTTGTTCACTTGCAATTTCCAGGAGTTTCACCATTTCCTGAAAAAGTCCACTCTCTAATTGGGGCCCCTTATCTGTTATGATTGTTTCCATTGTTCCTAGTTGCAGTATCCATTCTTTTAAGACTAGTTCTGCTGTGGTTTCTGCCATTGTATTCCTCATTGGGACCATTCTCACATACTTGGTAAAGTTATCCACCATCACTAGTAAATATTGGTAGCCTTCTGCATCCTCAGTTAGCATCTCTAGAACTATGTGGACAATTGTGTTAGGTTGAGTTGCAATGATTTTTTCTAGTCAGCGCTCTTGTCTATCTTCATCTCTTCGATGTCTGCTGTTGCTCTCTTCAAGTTTTGAAAATGTAATAGTCTATTATTGTCTAGCATATATTCATTGTTAGGTAATGTTTGTGTTATCATGTGAGGGCCGGACCATATTGTTTTCAACTTCTGGACTTGGTTAGTATCTGTGAGTTTAATCAGTGTGAACATGTATACTTTATCCCCTACTTTATGTGCATGACCGTAGATTTTTTTATTGTAATTGCATTGCTGTCTCACTGCTGATTTTTTTATATTGTGGCACATTGTTTTGTGAATCTCTGTTCTCTGGTTTTTTAGTTGTTGTATGTATGCGTTGTCCAACTTTCCACTGTAGTTGGTATACTGCATTGAAAGTGGGGTCGCTGCTTCTCTTCTGAACATGGCCTTAAATGGTGAGACTCCAGTCATTGCATGCACCAAGGTATTATAATAATATTCAATCATTTCAATGACCTCTCTCCATCTGCTTCCTCCTATCCTTGTCATCACTACTCTGATTAGCTTGATCAATGTTTGATTGAGCTGCTCCACTGCTCTGTTGGCCTGTGGATAGTACGTGGTTGTTTGTTCACTTGCAATTTCCAGGATCTTTGCCATTTCCTGAAAAAGTCCAATCTTGAATTGGGGCCCCTTATTTGTTATGATCATTTCCATTGTTCCTAGTTGCAGTATCCATTCTTTTAAGACTAGTTCTGCTGTGGTTTCTGCCATTGTATTCCTCATTGGGACCATTCTCACATACTTGGTAAAGTTATCCACCATCACTAGTAAATATTGGTAGCCTTCTGCATCCTCAGTTAGCATCTCTAGAACTATGTGGACAATTGTGTTAGGTTGAGTTGCAATGATTTTTTCTAGTGGCGCTCTTTTTGTCAGAAAGTGTTGTTTATTATTGAGGAGGCATGTTGTGCATTTATTAATAATATCCTCGATTACCTTCCTTACTGCTGTTGTTATGAATCTTGCATTGAATGTTTTCTCCATCTGTGTGATTCCCAAATGGCCTTTCTCTTGTATTTTCCGTATTAGTTCTCTCTTAAAGTAATTGGGGATCACGATTCAATTGTTGCCAGCCTCGACATATAGTAGTCCATTCTTGTTAGTCTTCCATTTGTAACATTTGTAATAACTTGCTGTTATTTTGGATAGCATTGTCTGAGGCTCTCTGATCTTCTTTATTATTTCACTGAGGATTATGTCATCTCTTTGTTTGTCTATTATTTCCTGTTCAAATATCTCTTCCCTCATCAGTACTGCTTGGCCTTTCTTGTCCACGTTTATCTCTGGCAGTCCTTCGTACTCAGTGTGTGGCAGGAACTGAAATTGAATCTTTTCTCCATCTGTTTTCACTATGTCTCTCTGATATTCTGGCAATGATGTCCAGAAATCCGCGTTGTTGTGCAACATGCCTTTCCTGTGTTCAATTGTAAATGTGAACTCATTTAGGTATTTGATCCACCATGATACTATTCCAGACTTATCCCCAGAGAACTTCTTTAACCAGGCCAATCTGCTGTTGTCTGTTCATACTCTAAATTCTCTGCTGATAAGGAAGTGTCAAAATTTCTTAATACTCTCAATTAATGCCATCATTTCCACCTTAGTGGAGCCATAGTTTTCCTCGCTTGGGTACCTCCTTTCCATTCATTATCTGTCCCAATGTTGCTCCAATTGCCACCTTACTCACGTCGCAATCCAATATGAATTTCTTGTTGTAGTCTGGTGTATTGAGGGAGGGCAGTTTTGCTAGTTCTTCTTTGATGTTGTCTAGTTCTTCCTGCTCCTGCCAAGTCCATACAAATGGCACTGATTTCCTCATTAGTTTGGTCATCTTTGCCATTTTACCAGCTATATTCAGAATAAAAGTTCCATAATAGTTGAAGAATCCCATGATTCTCTGTATGTCTTTTTTATTGTTCAGTTTTTCTATCTTTTGGATCATTTCTCTAGTGTTGTCCTTCATGCATATTCTTCCCTTCTCTATCATTCTCCCAAGGAAAATGTTGCACTTATTCCCATTAATACGAAGTCCCGCATTTTCTAAGATTGCTAACGTTCTTTCCAGTCTTTCCAGATGTTCTTGGACTGTGTTGCTTGTGACTATGATATCATCTATATAGGCGTCGACTGCTTCCTCCATTCTGTGTGTCTTATTTTTTAACATCTTCATTATGTACCTCTGAAAGGTTGCTGGTGTGTTACAGAGTCCAAACGCCATATATATCCATTTGAATAGCCCATATGGGATTATAAATGCTGTCTTCTCGATGTCACTCTCTTCCATTTTTACTTGCCAGTAGGCCTTGCATAAATCCAGTGTTGTGAAGTATTTGTGTTTACTGGCTTCGTAGAGCATGTCCTCTATTCGTGGTAAGGGATATGAGTCCTTTTTTGTCACTTCGTTCAGTGTTGTTGCTACTCTGATTAGCTTAATTAATGTTTGATTGAGTTGTTCCACTGCTCTGTTGGCCTGCAGATGATAGGCAGTTGTTCATTTGCTTGCGATTTCTAGGAGCTTTGCCATTTCTTGGAAAAGTCCACTTTTGAATTGAGGCCCTTTATCTGTTATGATCATTTCCATTAGTCCCAATCTCAGTATCCACTCTTTTAAGATGACTATCTCAGCTGTGGTTTCCGCCATGTTTTTCGCATCAGGACCATCCTTGCATATTTGGTAAAGTTGTCCACCATTACCAGTAAGTACTGATAGCCTTCGGCGTCCTTTGATAGCATCTCCAGATCTATATGGACTATTTCATTAGGTTGAGTTGTGTTAATTTTTTCTAGCAGTGCTTGCTGTGTCAGGAAGTGTTGTTTGTTGTTTAGAAGGCATGTTGTGCAGTTGTTGATGTCTTCCACGACTTTCCTGATGGCTGTTGTTATGAATCATGCGTTGAACGTTTTCTCCGTCTGTGTTATTCCTAGGTGACCCTTCTCGTGTGTCTTCAGTATCAATTCCCTCTTGAAGTAGTTGGGTATTGTGATTCGGTTATTCCTAGCTTCGATGTATAGTAGTATGTTCCTGTTGATCTTCCATTTGTAGCAGTCATAGTATCCTGCTGTTATTTTAGATAGTGTAGTTCAAGGCTCTCTAATCTTTTTAATAATCTCACCTAGGATTATATCGTCTTTTTGTTTGTCCACTATCTCTTGTTCTGTTATATCCTCTCTTATGAGTATCAGTAGTACCACTTGGCCTTTTTTATACACATTTATCTCTGGTAATTCCTTGTATTCCATATGTGGCAGGAACTGAAAATTGTTTCTTTCCTCCATCTGTTTTTGCTGCGTCTCTTTGGTATTCTGGGAATGATGTCCAGAAATCCGCGTTGTTGTGCAACATGCCTTTCCTGTGTTCAATTGTAAATGTGAACTTGTTTAGGTATTCAATCACCTGCGATACTATTCCAGACTTATCCCCAGAGAACTTCTTCAGCCAGGCCAATCCACTGTTGTCGTTTGTACTCTAAATTCTCTTCCTATAAGGAAATGTCAAAATTTCTTGATACTCTCAATTAATGCCAGCATTTCCACCTTGGTGGAACCATAGTTCTCCTTGCTTGCCCTCAGTTTGCGGCTAAAAAACTGGATGGGTACCTCCTTTCCATTCCTTATCTGTCCCAATGTTGCTCCAATTGCCACCTTACTTACGTCGCAATCCAATATGAATTTCTCATTGTAGTCTGGTGTGTTGAGGGAGGGCAGTTTCGCAAGTTCCTCTTTGATGTTGTCAAGTTCCTCTTGCTCTTGCCAGGTCCATATAAATGGTACTGACTTTCTCATCAATCAGGTCATCTTCACCGTTTTTCCAGCTATATTTGGAATAAAGGTTCCATAATAATTGAAGAATCCCATAATTCTCTGTATATCTTTTTTGTTGTTTGGTTTTTCTATTTTTCGGATCATTTCTCTGGCGTTGTCCTTCATGCATATTCTGCCTTTCTCTATCATTCTTCTGAGGAACACTATTTTCTCTTTCAGGATATCGCACTTATTTCCATTAATCCGGAGTCCCGCATTTTCTAGAATCATTAATGTCCTTTCCAATTTTTCCAGGTGTTCTTGGACTGTATCACTTGTGACTATCATGTCATCTATATAGGCGTCAACTCCCTCTTCCATTCTGTGTGTCTTTTTCTTTAATACCTTGGTTATATACCTCTGAAACGTTGCTGGTGCATTACAGAGTCCAAACACCATATATATCCATTTGTATAGCCCATATGGGGTTATAAATGCTGTCTTCTCAATGTCACTCTCTTCCATATTTACTTGCCAGTAGGCCTTGCATAAATCCAGTGTTGTAAAATATTTGTGTTTACTGGCTTTGTAGAGCATGTCCTCTATTCGTGGTAAGGGGTATGAGTCCTTTTTTGTCACTTCATTGAGTTTACGAAAATCAATGCATAGGCGATACTTGCTTCCTTGTTTTATGAACACAGTTGGTGCTGCATATGGGCTCTCACTTGGGCCAATGATTTTGATATCAATTAATTCCTCCAGTATGTGATTGTATTTGTCTTTCAGCTGCTCTGGCACCCTTCTAACTGGTAGCTTGATTGGTTTGTCTGTTGTTGTGACAATTTTATGCTTTTTGCCTACTGCCTGTCCTACACTTATTTCTCCATAGTTGAATATGTGTTTGTGTTTTTCTAGCAGTGTCCTTAGTTGTATAATCTCCCATTCTTCTAGAAGTTGGTAGTCTTTGTCGTTTATTTCAGCTGTTCTGTATGTATCTTCTTCTTCTGCTTTCATCCCAATGCCCTTGAGTCAGCTTTTGGGAGTACTCGTGACTTTGATGGTGTTTGTCCACTTGCCCTTGAGTCGGCCTTGTGGAGTACTATCTGCTTTCCTTTGCAAGTCCTTGAATTGACCATGCAAATTACTCACTCCATTGTCATCTCCAATTGCCTTCCAAATGAGTCTGATGTTGGTTTTGATGTACTTCCCATATATTCTTATTTGAGATTTTTTCAAATTGACATTCTGGTTCAAAGCATTGAGAATTGGTATTCTTCCCTTTCCATGTTTTATTGTGCAGACACTGGATGGCATCAATACTCATTTGGTGTTGATGCCTTTGTTGTCATAAAGCATTATGTCAGCTGTTATAGTGTCTTCCGTCTTGATTGTTGAAGGTGGATGTCTTCTTGCAGTTGGAATGTAATTGTTTTCTGCTTCTTTTGTTCTTCCTCAATTTCTATCTCTTCTTTTTTTACCTTTATGGTTCTATTAGCATAATTAATAACACATCCATTTTTAGTCAAAAAGTCATTGCCTAATATAACTTTGTATGGTAGCGAATTATTGTGTGTATGGCAGTGAATTATTGTGTGTATCCACCACCACCAAAGGTTGTTCAAATGTGCTGTTTTTATCATTCCTTTTGTATCGATATAATCTCCTGATGCGTTGATTTATCTCTTATTGCAATTATTCAAATCCTCCCATTTGAATCCCAACTTCATGGAGCATTCATTGGTAATTATAGATGTAGCTGCTCCAGTGTCAATTGTTGCTTTCGTCATTACTCCATTGATAGGGCATCACTTAATTTGTTCCAACGTAAAATGTTCCAAAATGTCCCTTTAATTCACATTTATAGACATTTAATATTAAGGCAAAATTAACCAATGTGGTAAATTGGATATTGAATTGAAGATTCTGAGAATGGGATTAATTTAGCATTAAATTGCACGTTGATAATAAATTTGTTAGACCTTTCGTGAACCATTGTGTTATTTTTGTTTAGTAATCTATACTGTTTGTGGTAATAAACTTGAAATATATTGTAACTTAAATAGCATCTACGTTAACGTCCATTATTGATAAATAGTCTTTTAGTAGCAGTTACGGTTTATTGTATTGTCAATATTCAATTTGAATTTCAATTTTATTATTTATTTATTTACTTGAAGATTCGTAGTGTAAATAACACAGCCATACTTATGTATGGAAATAGTAGGTCAGACTCCTACCGAATCTCCGTAAACATTAAATGATTCAGATGTTACAAACGCTGTAAATATATTTTTTTAGTTACTGTTTGTTTGCATTACATGTAAGAAAAAATTTTTTAAATTCATATTAACAAGTATAGCGAAATAATGTTATAGACAAAATTGGTTTACTAGCGCCATTTTCGTGATTTTCAATATTTATCCAATAATTTTTAACCACAAATCTAGCTTATTCACAGTTGAGATTAAATATTTCGAACACCGCAAACTGTTGTATGATATTAATATTCGTTTGCATTCTACATGCTATTTTATCAATAAAATGTCAATTAACAGAAAATTTACCTTTTAATGTTGAAATACAATTAAGTCCGAGCATACGTCAATGAAAAACCATATAAGGTTCTTCAAGGATACACACTAGGATGGATGCATTTGCTGCCATCAGCTTGCAATCAATTACGATACTCTACAAGACATAATTTAAGTAGTAGTGTTCATTCATACACCAAAAATTTGAATTCGATTCCATAATAAAACAATTAGAAGATAACCATTGAAATTAAAATGACTAACTATGAAATGTAGCTTTTCAGTGCATTATATATTAAATTTCTTTGATTGTTTGTTATTTTCGATCGCTAACATTGTAAATCTAAATCAGCTAACAGAGAACTTTCGTTAAATTAGCAGTAGCAACTCTCAATACGATTTTTCTCGATCTAAATTGCAAAACCAATTTTCTCAGAAACGTCAATATCTAATTTATAACCATTATTAATTTTGCATTATTATGAAATGTCCACAAATTTACGTTAAAGGGACAAATTGGAACATTTTACGTTGGAACAAATTATAGCACACCATTGATAGCTATCATTATCGTGTTCATCATGTCAAGGTTTGTCAGGATCATTATTAAGGCACAGTTTCATGAGTCAGTGTTCTGCTTAGTTTTCCAACCCCTTGTCAGTTGGCAATGCTTCTTCAATTTCGTCTTCTGTCTGCAATACATCCTCTTCATCATAATAAGCCTCTTTGTCTCCAATTATGTTTATTTGTTTCAGGCAGTCTGGTTTCTTATGTCCCTTTTGTCCACAACCATAACATTTAACATCCTTCTCTTTTACTTTACATTTACTCCCTGTCACACTGTATGCTTTTTATTTTGGTGATAACAAGAATGCCTTTAATCCTGCATTTGTTTCAACTAAAGAATCTTTCTGTTTATTCTTCATCATCACTGATTTTGCAGGAGTATTTTCCTGTGTCCATTTTCCTGTAATCATAGCATTTCTGTTTTCCATCTGTTCCTCCTAAGCATGTCATGGTTGCCATGTGAAATCTGTACTCTCAACAATATTTGGGTTATTTCCATTATAATTTACTATCCTTGTCAGTAACTATTTCAGCATTCCTTTCATCAGTAGTAACAATCCCTAAACTGTTAGTATTCCATATTACTGAATATATCTATGATGAATTCACAAGTAATGCCAGTGACTAACACAATTGTATTTAGGTTTCTCAAGTGCTGCTGACCACAAGGCTTCACACTGACCTGGTGCAGTGTTAGTGGATGAATTACTCTAGTGCATCTCTCTACATGACGTCTGTGGTTAATTTAAATAACACTATACACAGAACTCTATCATGCTGAAAATTGAGTTTGATTATTTCATGTAATGATTCCAGTGTAAACAAATAACAAATAAATTAAACATTAACTTTGTTTTCCCTCTTTTGCAATTTAATACTAATACAAGAATTAGATATCACATAATTATTTCTCTCTTATTATCTAAAGAAGCATAATATAATTTATTCACAAATGATATCTAAATAAGTGTGTTAAATTCACTAAAATAATAATTTTTTTTAAATATGATATTGCTTAGGCATCTCAGAGGGACATTGCACTGTTGAATGCCAGGAAGAAGATATGTGATTTTATAAAGTTTAATATGCAAAGAAATATAAGAATTATCACATATATATATGATCTCTTCTTTCATTTTTGATATTTTATAAAGAGCAGTTTTTATATCAGTGAATTTAGAGTCTTCCTGGGGATAATGCTGATAAAGAAGCACTGGTCACCAATTTTGTATTAAATATGTTTTTGTAGTTTGCAGAATTTCATCAATATTTCTTGTTAGGATATTGGTGGGGAGGCTCTTGGAGATCAAATTGTATTTTGCAATGTGTGTTAAATGCAGAAACCATTTATAGATAAGTTCTTTTTTGACTGGCAGGCATCATATCAAGTGTTGTATTTATTAAACATTTGTAATCATTGTCTGTAATAGTAAATGTTTTTTGCTCCTTTGTTACAAGAATACACAATTGTTTGAATGGAAGGAAACGCCTCAATTGAATATGTAACAAACAGAAACAGATGTTTCCAAATATGTATTGCATCATTACACAATCAGAGAATTTCTAATATTGTTCAATATATAATCAGACAACATTCCATAGAAAAATTAGGGGAATTATCACCCAAATAATAAACATCTTACATGAATTTTACTATGTAAAATAGAAAAAATATCATAGGATCCATTGCATTTTTAATCAATTAAGTTATAATTACTTATTACATTGTCTGTAATATAAATAATAATTAGTTTAAAAAAATAAAGATCAAAATAACTAATTAGAAAGTGTTAAAATTTAACTTTTCAATATTAGACTCAAACAATGTCCTTTAATATAAATTTAGAAGAGCTCCATGACAGACATTGTAGTTTAAAAGATACACATATTATCATATATGATTTCACAGGCAAGGGTGTGCAAAAAATAATAGATCCATGCAGATTTTCTGCAGTTTATGAAATCTGAAATAGTGTGTGAATAAAGCAAAAATATCCTGAGATACAGAGCACTAGTATAATCAACCCATATCCAATGTGATTATTGTAATAGTATGAGGAATTATTAAGAAAACTATGTTATAATAAATTGCCATATTGGAAGTTTCTATACATTTATTAACATAAAAATCCAATTCCAATGAACAAGCCTGTTCTCAGCACATTTACCATTTTTACACTGATCTCATCACATGCATAGACATAAACATTTACTATTGTTATATATTATGCATGCATTTTTAGCTTGTAGTTCTAAAATTGCAGTTTTCTTAGCAAATATATTGTTTGAATCTTATTGTTTAAAAAGCCCTTTTTTAAATTTCTTCTGCTTTGATGATTTATATTTGAATGTTTTTTGTGCTGACTTAGCATTAATTTAGTTCAAGAATATTTGCATAGAACACATTTCAAACTTTTTTTGAATCTGCAAGCTTATACATGTAGTAGATAAAATTTGTCTATGCATAAATTTGGTTGTTTATAGCTTTTACCATTATTTTAGCATGAACTCTACAATGCTCCTGCTGATGATGATGAAGAATGTGTCTACATTGCTTCTGTTGAATCAAATGATGGTCAAGATGTGAGTTGTGCCATTAGTGTTTAAATAATAGGTTGTGTAAAAACTTTTTTTAGGTATCCAGACATCCTTGGTTTTATAAGAATTTTTTTCTTAAATTTGAACTACTTAGACATCCTTATTTTTATTTCCCTGGAAATACATTTTAACTTACTTGTGCTGACTAGTGTTAATTTCAATATTATTAGATTTAAACATTATTAAAAAATCAAGTGTTTTAGTTTGCTACATATGATGCTCCTGATGACTATGACAAAGAATGTGATTGCAATGCTTCTGACAAATCAAATGGGGATCAAGATGAGAGCAGTTTTGTGAGTGTTTTAATTGTAGGTTATGTATAAATCCACATAGATGTTCTGAAGTTTACAAAGCCTGAAATAGTGTGTAAATGAAGCCTATTAAGAAAGTTGAAAATATAGGGTGTCTGAGAATTCACTTTTCAGGAAAATAGCAGAGAAACTGTCTTAAAAAAACTGCAAATGATGCTATGGGTTTTCAGCATTGATTTCTAGATTAATAAACATGATTTCAAGCGTTTTGCATTGATTTCTAGAAACAATTGCAAGCATTTGGCATGCTCAAGAAGATCATTTTCAAATTGTGGGAAGTAATTTGTTCAGTTTTAGTGGTTACTGCTGTTTGAATCTTGAATTTTCATTGCTTTTCTAAATCCATTTCTAAAAATGTGAAGTTGACTCTGTCCACCTCATATTTCATTTTCCTGTCAAAACACAATTGGAGATACAAGCTTGCCCATTGGACAGATTTTTCACTCCAATCAAATCCAATCCAATATCTAGAATTGTCCAATTGGAATCCAATCAAATCCTAATCTAACTGTGAGTTTGCTTTCTTTGCAACATGCATTAGATATTTTTCATTTCATATAATACTTATTTAGGTATAATGCACTGATTTTCTGTAAGTGATTATCCTTGCCAGGATTTTGCTTGTAAAACTATGAAAATACATTTTGTCAAAGAAAACAAAAAAAATCAGTATTATTATTAAGAAACAAATGCATTAGCTTTTTTTGTAGATGTTTTGATACAGAATGATGCTAAAATACATGATCCTAAAGTTGATCAATACAACTCTCCACACCTGAAACCTCTGTTAATCTTCTTATTTGTTTGATTTTTCGTCAGGTTTCAGTGCAAAGTATGCTCCCTCTTAGAGCCTTGCAGGAACACACCCTTGGGTTGAAGAGGAATTTTTTGAATGGGAGCAAAAGTTTAAATTTTTTCATGCAATGCTTTTTTATCTAGGTTTAACCAATTTTAAAACTCATGAAAGTGCATAGATGCATTTCTTTGAACTGGAACATATTAGAAGAGGGCTCACCACTAAAATTTCTACTTGCTCAACACTATTTCAATGATTTGTAGTTTTTTTGTAAATTCAGGGGATGTGGGGAGGTTGAAGCCTGTATGATCACAAATGATGTACCATCTTGCTCCTAATCAAAATATAGGATACATGTGCAAGATCCATGGGGATTTCATTATGAAAATTTTTTTTACCTCTTTTCATATTTGAAGAATTCCATTCCAAAAAACTTAGATAAATAGTAAGATGATTCCCACCTGTCTCACACAACAGTACTTTGCCCATCTGAACAAACTCCTAGTTATTAGAAAATATAGTATGCAATGCAATATGGATAAATAACACAGTAATTCATGTTTTATATTTATGTGTGTTCTATTGAGAGTTTTTTATGATTTGGTACCATGTTTGTAGAAACTCCCTGGTGCTACTGTAGAGAAATCCTTCAGCAAATATTTTGAGATTCTAAATCAAAGATGTATAAGCATGAGAGAGGAAAATTTGAATAAAAAGCTATTTATTGTGATTAGGAGTAAATCATTTTATTTTGCTTTAGCAGGAAAAGTAAAATTGTTCTGGAAATGTAAAGTTTAGCATAGTTTATTTAGTTTTCACATACAGAATATCCTAGAACTATTGATAATATTGTATCATAGCATTACACCAACTATCAACAAAGTTTACCCATTCAGAATTCTGCTTAATATGAGACCACACATATGTATGTATATCATATCATGCTGGAATAGCTATGCAGGCTCAATTGAGGGACATAAATAGTATAATGAAATTAATTTTTTGGTTTCTTTTCTTAATGCATAAACTTATTTCTTAAGCTTTCAATTCTGAAAGAGAGAAATTTATGTTTAAAACTTAGGCTCCTTTAGTTTAATACTTAAAAATTCAATTATGATTACAGTCCTTTCCATTTTATCTGGATCTTCATGGCAAAGGTTATACTTTCTAAAAGTGTATTGAAAAAATAATAAGCTGGATTACTGGAATCCTCAACAAAAGATGCTCTTAGTAATTTACTGAAATTGGAACAAATAGTGTGTTTTACAGATTTTGATTGTTTAATGTTTTGTCTAGCCAGTGAAATCAAATTTACAAACCCAAGCATCAATGCAGTGGATAAATTGAATTATCTAACAGCTGTGTACATTATGATTATGAATTCTATCCTCTTCACTATATACTGTAATTTAATGTTCAGATATGTAAACTGCTGTCTTTAAAACCAGTAAGTTCTGAAACTTTAGAATGTTATTTAGTTTACCTAATTAGTGGCTTCTGTTGTTATTTTTAATGAAGCATATTATTTTACAATAATTTCAGCAGTTGAAGTTACACTCTAAAATTCACTAAAATTGTTTTTAAGATACTTGCTTAGTAACTCACAGTTTTATTATTTATTTATTACTTAAATAACAAGTTATTTCATACTTTCATGTGTGACCTGTTCAAGACAAATTACATTTATTTATACACTATCTATGTCTATGAAGATTCTCTTTTACTATCATTTAGAAACCAGACAAAATTTTCAAATTAAATGAAGTTTTTATTATGACTATTAGTCACTTATTTTATTTAAATATACTGTGTTTTAATTATTAAAGAATAGCATTTCCACTTAACTTTTTCTGTATTTTTTTATGTTCAGAGTATACTACTTTATTCATGTGGAAAATTCTATGTTGGAAAAGTTTCTGTAAAATTCTTCCAATGAAAATCCAATTCCAATAGGCAGGCCTGTTCTCAGCTCATTTACTGATTTTACACTGAGCTCATCACATGCATAGACTTACACATTTATTATTATTTTATATTGTTCATGTATTTTTAGTTTGTAGATCTAAAATTGTAATATTTTAGCAAATATAATATTTTGACCTTTATTGTTTAAAAAGTTTTTTTAAATTTTAACTACTTTAACATATTTATTTTTATTTTCTGAAATTTCAATAATCCTTTACAATTATGTTTAGATTTAAACATTATTTAAAAATTGTGTATTGTAGCTCGCTCCTGATGATAATGACAAAGGATGTGAATACATTGCTCCTGACGAATCAAATGAGGATCAAGATAAGAGCAGTGCTGTGAGTGTTTTAATTGTAGGTTGTTTATAAACTTTTTTAGATATCCAGACATCCTTGGCTTTCTAAGAAATCAAAGTATATATATATATATAATGTATTTCTAATATTACAAACATATTTGTAAAACAAATTCTAGTCTGCTATAAAATAAAAAAAATATGTTTAAATATTGAGTTTGGCTAATTGTAGATCAAAGAGTTCTGTTTTCAGAAATTTCTTAAAACTTGATAAAGTTTTGGCTGTTCTGGTAGTTGTACTAAGATTGTTAAAAATATAGGCACCAGCAATTGAAATTGATTTTTATGATTCAATATATTTGTGATTTCTAATTTTTATTAAATATTGTTTAGAAGTTGAATTTTCAAAAACAAATAAATGACTTAAATGTGTATGAACATTATTATGAACTCCTTTGAAGATTGTTATGTAAACTATATTTTTATGAAATAGGAAATCTTGAACTAATGAAGTTGATTGATTGCAGAACTGATATGTTCCAGCCCTTTCATATAAAAAACAAAGTGTACACATTGATTTTGAGTTCTTTGAAGTTTCTGTATTAAAATATTGTCTATACCAAAAAGCAGGCATTACAGTAGTCTAGTTTAGCTAGAATTAATGTTCTGACAAGATCTGATTGAGCATTTATTGGCAGATAATTTCTAATTTTGTAAAGGTTTTTCAAAATAAAGTATGAATTTTTAACTAGCTGAGATACATTATCCTTCTTTGTTAAATTCCTATTGAATACTAAGCCAAGATTATGAACATTTTCAGTATATTTATTAAAACTTTGATTATTGAAAAGTGTTAAGATACTAGTTTTGAAGTACTTAAAATTTGATGTGCAGGAAATAGACGTTTTTCTAAACTACATATCATCTTTAAACAGCATTGTTGAGCAATTTACATATTTTTAGAATTTGCTGTTACAAAAAATTGTGTATCATCAGCATACATACAATGATTAATTGAATGAGATGCTAGATATTTGCCTATAAAAGAGTTATAAATTATAAACAACATAGAGCCTTGGATAGAGCCTTGAGGCACTCCACATATATTTTCGAGCAATTTAGATTTTTAAATGAAACATATTGCATTCTTTCAGTCAAATATGATTGTATACAATTGAGCACAGTATGCTTTATGCCACAATTTTCCAAAATTTTGATTAGTATTGAATGATCTACTAAATCAAGTGTTGCCCTTTGATCAAAAGTACTTGCATGGTGCATTTTGAATGAAAAATATCATCTATTAATGTTTCTGTTGAATGATCTTTTCTGTACCAAAATTGAAAACAGTGTATAACATCATACTTTTCTAGAAAATCAACAAATTGCAAGCAACAGGCTTTTTCTAAAAGTTTTGAGTAAAGTGCGTTCTATTCCAAGTTCTTGAGGTGATAAAGCTTCACAAACATATATTTTATTTTGAAAATTTTTAAGCTTATGTGCAACTACTAGGATTTTTCTTTGATATCAAGCAGATCTTAATTTTACCATTATTGGTTGCTTATATCCTGCTTTATACTTATCAACTCTCCATATATCAACTATTGCATTGACATTTTCATTTTGAAGTGCAATCAAAGGTTCATCTCTAAAGGTTGTCAATGAGATAATGATCTGGAGTAGATATGCCATAGGCTTCTTCTCTTTGGGTTGGAATTAATTATAGTCAATGTCTAAATGCGCATTTTTAATTTAATTATCCTCCAGTTAAGCATAGTAGTGGAATAAAGGCAAGGGATGTTACACAAAGTGACGTAATTGCTGATTCATGGATATTGACAAGGGGTTTGCAATGCCATCTAGCAGTGATGTTATTACTGACTCATTTTTAATTTTTCAAGACCTGATTTTCAATGATTCATAAACATATTCTTGCTATAGTGAATCTCTTATTTATGCAGTCATTTTTGTTTGCATGCTTACTATTGTTTGTGTACATAATTGTTAATATAGATTACATCACCACTAGATGGCATTTCAAAACCCATGTCAATATCTGTGAATCAGCAATTACGTCATTTTGTGTAACCTACTTGCCTTTCTTCAACTAATTTAACATAAACTCTGTCATGGAAATGAACTTAGATAGGATTTGCCAAGCCTTTGTTGAAAAAAATTTAATGAAGAATGTTTTTTAAATTTGTCTTTTATTTTTTTAATTAATATTTAAATTATTTTTAATTGAAATATAAACAATGTTCTTTATTAATATATTTCAATAGTTGTTTTCATATATATATTGATTTTATTGATTTTAAGCCCTCTTGATGTGGTGCTAAATCCTTATACTTACTTATATAACACATTTGTTGGAATGACATTTTGCATCTTGCACAAGTACTACTTTTTCTGAATTAGTAATTCATTTGCTAATCCACTTAAGTTTTCTATTACTTTGAAATACACTATTACCTAGACTAAAGTTACAATTTATATGTATGATGCCAAGACGTTGTTTAGATTATACCAGAAGATAAATATTCTGAAGAAACAACTTTGGCAAAGAAAAGAATAAGTGAGATAGAACTCAGCGGGATGAGCTCAGATCTTGTTCTTCCACAGTCAGAATTTTTTGCGTCATCTTTATCTCTTGCTGCTCCACAAGACGAATTTTACCATTTTGGGAAATTGACAGAGAGTCAATTGAGGAATTTGCCCAAGCATGAAGCTCAGCAAAGAATGGCAGAAATATCATGTATTATTTTTAGGCCATCAAATACATTGTAGCAAACTAGCAAACCTTTCCTTAACTGTAAATAGCCCAAGATAAACATTCTGTGATCAGGAAAGCTGGCCTTAGATATTTTTGTATGTACTATTTTGAAATTTGTAAAATATATGTGATGGTCTATGCCTCTTGCATAAGGAATTCATCAGTAGACATTAACATGAAACGATTATATTCAGTGATAGCTTTGCTCTAAAACCAAAATGTATATAGTTTAATGTCAAGCTAATTTTTCAGTAAGTAATTTGCCAAATTTATGAATTAGCTGAGCAAATATTGAAAATCAATACAGTGACTACAGTCAACATACTTCATTAACACTTTGAGAAGTTGTGCATGGAAACCCGCCCTACCCCACTGACACATGGAAAAGGGTATAAAGATATATGCACTGGGTAAAATGCAATAAGATCATGCTATTATATTTCAAAATTATTAGAAGACTGTCGCAGATAATAACAACAGCCACAGAATATTCATGTTCAAAATTCAAATCAAAATGTTTAATTATTTATAACACAATGACTTTGACAGGATGGGGGCACTTTTGCTTCACTTTGAGCATATTTCCTAGAAATGTGGCTTTTACCACTGAAGTGCTACACAAAATTTGCATCAAATATTTCATAGCAGCTTGTTCACTCACAGTTTTCAAGTCAACTCAAGATGTGTTTATTTGATATTGAATAGTAGATTGCTTGTTTGCCTAATTGAAAAATTTTTATATTTTTTAATTGAAAAACCTTTCCACACAATTTTTGTTCATGAGCCATTGTGATTGACCTATATCGCATATTTGCAAGTAGCATGAATTTGTTCATTGATTGATATTACATTGGTAGTATCCCTCACAGCTGAGTGCAAGATTAAGATGAAATGTCTTTTCATTTTTTAATTTAAAAAATTTCAATTTCTATTCATTCACATTGTTAAAAAAACTTCCTAGATATATTATTAGTTATAGTTGACAGGCTTTATTTTCTTGAAATTGATTGATTAATATACTATGCAATACTATGTATACTATAGTGTTGGAAGTGAATCAGGTCAGCCCTTTGCTGATTGGAGTTGACCTGCAATCCACGCAGGTCAAGTTAGAAATGCATCTGTTGGGGTTGTGGGTCAGATCAGGTTTAGTGATTTCAGTTTTGAAGAAGTCTTCATTTTTTGAGTAAAACCTTGCTTCTTCTTAGCTTAGCTTTTTTCTTTTGATTGATTTTATTCTTTGATTTATCCTTATTCTTATATATCTTATTATCGTACTTAATTTCTTCAACGTTTACAGATAAACCTTTAGTTNTAGTTTCACTCTCAAAGTTAAATTTACCCATTTTTTCAAAAGTTTTGTTGAAAATAATTGCAATATCTTTCTTATTCTTATATATCTTATTATCGTACTTAATTTCTTCAACGTTTACAGATAAACCTTTAGTTTTTCCAATACTTTTATTCAAAAAATTCCATTTTTAGCTAGATTTATCCAGCTGTTTGAAGTATAGTCTAGTCTTAGACTCAAAAGCCGATTTGCGGTATTTTGTGATTAATTTCTTGGCGTTATCATAGTTTGTCCAATTAATCTTAATTGGGTCGGATTTTGCAATCTCAAACAGCCGATTCTTGATGGCGACATGCCGCTTAATTAAGTCGGAGTCACGCGGTTGATTAACCGCAGGGCCTGATTTGGTGTTAATTACCTGGATTTTTACCGGGGCTACGCGATTTAATGCATGAGTGATTTCAGAAATTATGAATTTAAGCATGGTTTCGCCGTTATTGAATGTATAGATGCGTTCGAACGGAATGTTCTTCAGCAAACTTATGAAAATATTTTCATTAAATTTACGAAAGTTCCTTGAATATATTACTTTTTTCTTATTCGAATTTAACTTGTAATTACAAATATAGACGCAAACAGTATGATCACTGAATGATTCAAATATAAAACTTCGATATTTATTAGAACTATCAGTTATAAAATAGTCAAGTAGATTGGAATGCCTAGTCGAAATGGTATTATTAACTAGTTTTAAATCGAAAATATTGCAAATGCGATCAATCCTTGCGGATTCAGAATAATTGAAGTAATTAATATTGAAATCACCAAAGATGTTAATAAATTTATTCTCCAGAAAAGCATTGTCTATTTCATCGATTTTGTGATTGCAAAATTCAGATGAAAAATTCTTGTTTGGATTATAGCAAACATTTAGTAATTCATTACTACATGAGTTCGATACTTGTTTAATTTCAATCCATAGTGTCTCAAAAAACTGATGATCCGATTCTAAGTCTTCTCTACGTTTTGCTTTTAGGAATTTTGGAATTAAGATAATCAAACCACCGCCTCTTTTTGATCTATTTTTGAAGAATAAGTTAAAATAATTGCAATCTGGATTATATAGAGCTTCTATGTTATCAGAGTCATTTAACCAGGTTTCCGTAATTAGATATATTGCATTATTCCCTACTAAATTTACAAGATTTAGAAATTCTGTGCGGTGTGCACTTAAACTTCTAGCATTTAGGTACAAAAATTTTAGGTTTTGATTGTAGTTAGCTAAAGCATCGCTAATTTTATCTTGATTAAAAATAGGTCCAGGATTTGTTTCAATATCTCCTGATAAAATCAATTTGAGTGTAGCTAGAACTCGTAGATGACCCAATATTAAATTGTAGATTTTGATTGCGTAATAATTAGAATACACTCTAGTAATTCTAGACTTTTGGTATTTCAAGGATTTTAGGGATTCATGGAATGATATATTGAGTTGCCCTTTAAGTAAATTGACAATAATTTGGAAAAATATAAAATAATAACAAAAGTACCTGAACATTAAAAAGTTTGTGGTTGAGATGCTGAGTGAAGAGCAGGTGTAGGTAACAGAGGAGGGCGACGTGTTGAGGCAGAGACAGCTTGAGAATATGTTATGGTTGCCTTACGGAACGATTGGTGTACATATAGCCGAGTAGAAAGAGAATTTTGAAGTATGTGGGTCATGCAGGATACACCAGAGCGAGAGAGATGAATTCCATCGCGAGCCAGTAGATCAGAGTTTACGATGCGAGGTGAAAGAAGAAATCTGTTGAAGACAGGAATTACTGAGATAACGATGTTGCTTGCAGATAGACTCTTGATGATTTCATTGAACTGCTTGATGACGTGATTTCTTCGAAGATTGGAGTCGTGACATACAGGCGTGATTTCAAGAAAGTGGATATATCGTGGCGTGAACTTATGATAGATTTGATCGATGAGAACCTTTAATTTTGCCTTGAAGATTTCGGTGTTTGAGGTGTTTAGAGCATCAATGCGACCAGTGTTGATTACGATGGAGTTTATGTCTTTTAGTATATTGCGCGATCTTGTTTGTAAGCTGCTTTGTGTTGTTTCCAGGATAGGAGTGTACAGACGTGACTTGATTTGAGAGAAGGTTGTGTGATCTGATGTGCTTTAGGATGCTGGCGCCAATGACTAGAGTAGATGTACCAGGTTTGATCGATTTGTGAGCTTTTGGAAGAGGTTTTTTGGGAGTTGCAGGTTTCTTATTTGAAAGAGAAGGTGAGTAAAATGACGAAGTATTTTCAATCAAGTGCTTCTCTGGTGTTGGTGAAGGAGTTGGAAAAGAGTGATAGGTAAACGATGAGGAAGATTCTGAAGGTACAGGTTTAGCATTCGATGAGATTGAGGGAACAGTTGTTTGACTTTGATTTTCCGACGGACATTGAGTTGAAGCATCAGAGAGAGAACAGAGCGAATTCTTGAATAGAAAAAGAAGGGCTTCTGCTGCAGTGTCTTTGTTTAGCTTTGCAAACATCTGATGGAGCGGCGTTTTCTTCTTGTTTTCAATAAATTGAATTGCCGCGTCCAGGGATGTAGCGCCGCCAAACAAATCATTGCGCATCGAATCAGAGAGCGCGCTCGAGACCCGACCGTTCTCGACGAGAGCAAACATAGTAAAAATTCAAAAAATTATTTTTCAAACTTTCCACAAAAATGATATTTTCTTCCACTCTACCAATTATAAAATGACGCGCGACCCGGCCCAACACATCTAAGAGTAATCCACAGGATAACCCAATCTCAGTTTGCATTGACACGTTTCCCAAAAAACGCCTAAGTATAAAACCTTCAAGCAAAACTGGCGATTGTTGTATTGTATTCCCCGGTGAAGACAAGAAGTTTCTTTTTATTTTCACGATTTTCTTGAAAAAAGATTTAAAAAAAATGTTTTTAGCTATCTATATCCGTTAAGATAATTGTTTGCTAATTAATAATTGACGTAGAACATAATTTTTTTATTGATAATTGGCTCTTGTAATTTGACAATCAAACAACCCTATAAGAATTTGGAAAATAACATTTAGAAAAACATTGCAAAAACATGTATTCAAAATGCCAATACTGTTTCAACTCATAGAAATCACTAACCTGCTGACGATTCATTGTGATCTCTGAGACGTCCAGTTGGACGAATGTTGAGTTTACGTAATTATGCTTCTTCATAAATTTGAAAAAAACACATTTTTCTTTCATCAAATAATTTCCAAACTATTTTCCATTATCAATTTCAATAGGGTAGATAAATTGTCCAGTAGTCCAATGTGTTAAAATTCTATTGCCGACTGTCTGTGTACTTGATGTCTTGCTATGACTGACGCGGGAAACGCACTGTTAGAACATGTAATCCATATTTTTGTTTTGAAGATGACGTTGCACGTAATATAAGATAATAACAATGTCTGTGATGTGATCGAACGCGAACATATGTATGATGTGCACATCAAACTCCTCACTTATAACTATATTTTTATTATAAATAACGCTTTTGGAAGGCAATAAAAACTTTATGATTCTGAAATTAAATAATTTATCAATGATTTTGTTGAAATTTATTCAAGAAAATTCGATTAAGTATAGATTAGAACGTTAAAAAAACTCATCATGGAAATTTAGCATGTTAAACATTACAAGCATCACATAATCACATGTAATGTAACAGTCTGTTTTGAAAGATTCAATTACATGACTTTTAAACAATAGATTTTGCATCGTACACACTTGCTTGTTTTCAAAGCTTGGAACAACACTTGTACGTTTCTTTATGTTTTACAAGCTTTACAAGTATCATTTACTTGGATATCCACACAAATATGAAATGCATAGCATATTAAAAAACATTTTTAAAAATTAATTAAAATATTTAAAACATTTAGAAATCATTGAAAAAACGCTTAGAAAAAGTTTAGAAGTTTAGAAATTCTCAGAGTGTCCAATTCAAAAAAACGGCTTAGAAGACATTTAGAAATGGTTTAAAATCGTTTAACAAAGGTTTAATAAATGCTTTACAATACCATTGATTGACACTAGATGGCATTCAGCAAAAGATTAGAATTGTATTATTAATATGTTTAGAAAACTTATAATGTGTATATTAAAACGTCTTATAACGTTTTATATCAATGCAAGACTCCTTCAAAACGCTTTATTGTTTATTAAGTACCAATCAAAATTTCAAAAAAATACTTACAAAACTTGCAAAGTATTTGCAAATACTTTGCAAGTTTTCGCAAATATTTATATTTTGCAAGTTTTGCAAAGTTTTTGCACAATACTTGCAAATATTTGCAATTTTTGTAAGTTTCATTTTACTGGGAGGTTACATTAACGGCAGTGTGCGATGGGCCTAAGAGCTCATATGCTGCTGGTAAGTAAAAATTTTTTACTTTATTTATTTACTTACTGGCAGTGTACAACCAGCCTTATACCCTGTTTACACGTGACATAAGACAGATCTGTCTCCAATTATCTCAAGACATATGTAGCGTGTAAACACCCAAAACATAAGACATAAGAACTCTCAAGTAGGGTAAGTATAAAACAGATGTAGATCAAATAATTTTGATTTTATTGTATGTCTTCTGTCACGCTGTCACAGTGTATTTACACTAAATAATAAGACATATATGCTTTTGACTGCAAGTTATGGAAGCAAAATAGCAGTAATTTCGACGTATTATATTAATAAAAATTATTAATCATATTTTTTTTTAGTATTTATCCGATTTTCGCAATTGAAAATAATATTTTTTCAATTATACATATACATATTCAAATATTACTTATGCATTTTAAATAAATTTCCTAACCCATAAATATTTTAAAGTTGTACGCGTCTGGCTTACAGGCTTTGAACTTTGTTGTTGGAAGATATTAATTCCTAAAACGATTTGTTTGAAGTAGATGAAGTCAATTGATTGATACGTATTTTGTATCTATCAATTTAATATATCTATTTATGCATATGTATTTTGTGAAAAACTAACCTTCATATAGATTTGCACCAAAAATTAAAGTATACCACATTATATATTACACTAATTCACGACATAAATAAATTTCAATGGAAAACACAAATACTAAAGATGAAGTTGTTTTGGATTTGTTGTAGCATCTTCTACCAGGCTTCGATATCCAATTTCTCAATTATTACATTATAATTGTTATGGTATACTAGCGGGTAGAGATATACTATTCGCGATATCATTTAGTTAGACACTATGCCAAATAAATGTTGTGTTTTTAAATGCAGAGCAAATTATAGTAATTGCCCATATGAATCAGTGTTCAAATTTCCCAAGGACCCTGACCAGAGAAGAGCTGGTTGTCAAGAATTCCCCAGAAAATTATTATTACTAAACACACGGTAATTTGTGCAACGCACTGGCCAGTGGGATACTCTACTTTATAATGAAAACAAGTACCTGTCGATTTGAATTTCAAATAACTAAGACACTTCTGCCTAGTTGACTAAAAATGAGAAGCGATTTCGCCCTCAGTTTTTTGCCAAATTAATTAATCGGCAAGTACTTGCTTGTACAATTTTATATTTGATTTACTAATTTTAGATAGCAAAATATTATCACTTAGGTTGCTTAATTAATTTTAATCATTTTTTTCTTTCCCCTTTCGATCTTCGGATTTAGCCCTTCAGTGATGGATTATGCTACAAAAAATTTTTCTAAATATTCATCAAATTAAAATTATTTTATAATAAATTCAGTAAATTTAGTTTATATCTTTTTTGTTTAAGCTTGGTTTCTTTAATTCTATATAAATTGATTCCATGATACTTAGTTGAAATTTTATATTTAAACTTCATATCACAGTTCTTTAGTTGATCGGAGATGGTCGATTGATTTTTGTCATTTTTAATTCTTGATTGTAAATTTCTTGAAGTCTTTCCAATGTATCGTGCACCACAGTGGCAAGTAATTTAATATACTACTTTGTAAAGGCCTCCAATCTTGGTTTTTGTCTTTAGTCCTATTAGATGTCTTAGCTTATTGGTCTTAGGCATAAATTCCATTTTTAAAAATGATGGAGTGATTTTTTTCAGATATTTCTGTAATTTTATTGAGTGTAGGCCTTGATATCCAATATTAAAGATGTAATTGTATAAATAATCACTTTCTTTTGTTTTTAGTTTCTTGTAGTAAGCCTTCCAGTTTTTTTATAATTCTATCGACTATATATGTTGGACATTCATTACGCCTTAATACAACTTTGATCTTTATGATTGATTTATGAAGTTCTTCGTAATTTTGATTAATCATGAAATGTCGATGTATCAGAACTCTGATCATGGATTTATTGTATGCAGAAGGTACGTTTGAATGGTAGTTAATAACTAAATTTGTATCCTTTGGTTTGTTGTAGTATGATGACATAAATTTGTTCTTTCAATGTAAATATTTAGAAATGGTAATCTTTTGTTGTTTTCTTTTTCGATGGTAAATTGAATTGCAGAATCTATAGAATTCAAGGAAGTAAGTATGTCTTTAACATTATCTTCTGATATAACTAGAATTTCATCAACATATCGAGCATAGCAATGATATTTATTCATCATTTTGGCAATATTCATTTTTTGTTCATATTTTGATTTATAAATATTTGCTATTGTTGGTCCAAGGCAATTTCCCACTGTAACACCATTTACCTGTAAATAGAACTTTCCTTGAAATTCACAAAGGGTGTTTTTGTGCAGAGTAATATCCATGTTAACAAGGTTTCGTAGTCTAAGCTAAGTAGTTTGATGCTATATTCTTTCAGTAATGATATTGCATATTCAACATCAACTAAAGGAACTTTGGTATACAAGCTTTTAACTTCAAGTGAATATAATCTATATTGATCAGCTGTTTTAGTTCTTAATTCTTTTAAATAGTATAGAATGGCTAATGGAATCAAATGTTTAGATAGATCAAGACTAGCAATTATTCAGAATTCAGATATTTACATTTATCAGTTGATGAAATATTTTGGGGCTGCGAAAAACTTGGTTGACTGTAGAATATCAATTTTCATCGAAATTGAATTTGCATAGGCCTTTCCAAAAAAACATAGAAATTAACTAATTAAATAGTTATTTTGCCATAAAAATGAAGTTATGACCTAAGAAAATATTGAAACTTCATAGACATGCTAGAAAATTGCAAAATTTGCGTTTTTCACGCATAAGCACACTTTGCAATAGGTTTTTATAAAAAAAAACACATTTTAAGCTTAAATTTTAAGCGCCATATAGTACTTTTTGCTTCTTGAATACCAGTGCATACATTTATATGTATATACTCTGTTGTCCATATCGAGAATACAATGTGTAAAAAATTGCCCGTCAGGTTATGCTGTCATTTTATAATTGACAGTACTTGACCTATCACTATTTAAAATCTGCGTTCATTCATGTAATTTTGATCCTTTAAGAAATCACCAGTTGAAATTTTCAAAATTTCTTTAAATATAGCTTTCCTTAACCTAACTTAACCTAGATATTTAAATTGTGGATCATGTGTAACCTGGTCCTTTTTCTTAGAATCACATTAGTTTCTAGTTCAGAAAATACTGCAAAAATCAATAATGCAAGTGTTGCTAAAAATTGTTTGCATGAGTCGTGCAAATACAGTGTCTACCATAACTTCCCGGTACTTCATATTCTGACAAAATCTTCTGGATAATACTTAAGCATAGAACTGGCGATTGTTTACAAGTTAAAAATTTTTGTACCTTATCTTCTAAGCAATGTCTGACTTTATATTGGAAATAAAATTTGAAGTTTAATCTTGTAGCAAAATTATGGATTTAGTTATATAATTGATTTTCCCCCTTCAATCTTCAACTTCTGAACGTTTATATAAGAAATTGCAACATTTCGGTGAACCTAAACAATATTAGAGTGATGGGTAATGTTTTCAGGCATTTGGGCCTCAACAGCTTTGTATTATCAGTTATTCGACAAAATATATGCAACTGCAGAAAAAGTTGGAAATTAATGAGATAGAGATGTTTGGCCATATTGCTACATTAGATTTTTTTTCATCTCCAAAAAGTTTATCTCACAAAGGGAAAAATTTTGGTATCCTATTTTAAAATTACCGCCTGACATTACAATGTTCTCGTTTGCACGTTCAACCAAACAGTGGCATTGAAAGTTGTTAGTTAACTTAAAAATATTTTTTGAGGAACACCAACATGAACGAAACGATAGAAATTGCTTTGCTAAGTATATCTAAAATCTTTTGAATTGCTGAAAGCTGCAAAAGAGTTTTCAGTAAAAATGGGTCGAAAATAACGATTGTTGGTCATCAGGAAATAAAAATGTTGAAATCGCCAGAAAACCCAAACTACTTTTTGTCAAATGATAGCATCGCTGACCCAGAACTGCAACCGTTCCGTGCTTATTTTGTCCGTGCCATGCAGAGTTGGAATTGGGTTGGGCCTAATGTTGGGTCGGGCTTAGGCTTGGACCAGATTTTCGAAATAGCAATTTGTGCCGAACCGGGTTTTCATCTAATATTTTAATTGGTATTTGAAATAGCCTACAAGAAAAAATGCACTTGAAAGTTTAAATGACTGAAAATACCCTCTTTAAATTTAATCAGCCCTGCATTGTTAGCTGGTGCAATCCTTGAAACATCTAAATTTTGTCTGTTACAAGCAAAGAGCGCTTATAAAAATTCCACTTACTTTGTGCTGATGTAAGTTGGCAAAGAATTTTATTTATTGAATATATAAGAAATGATATGTTCTAAAACGATGAAATCCTGGAAATAATTTGTTGTCGCAATACTTATGTTACTAAATTAGTGACATAACCTCTGTTCGAAAAGTCTGCGTGCATTGAAAAATAAAACAATTACAAAACTAAGTACACGTTTAGATAAATCTGTTACCACCATGATTTTGAGCAATTTTAACTCTAATATCAGTTTGTTGAGCTACATATTTCATTATATCTCGTCGCCTCAAGTCATTCCAAGTTTGATTGACACAAGCATGCAATTCATCTCTATTTTGAGGATCTAAGAGTTCCACTCGATCAGCAATAACGCGAAATAAGCCAGCATCTAAAGGATTTAAATCAGGACTTTGAGGAGCTTGCATCAGTAGCTGTATAGTTGGGTGACGTGCCATCACCTCTCTAATTGAGGCCACATTGTTATCTATCACATGAGGTCTGGCATTGTCCATCTGTAGTACCTCAATTCCATAGTTTTCACAGAGTGGTAATATCTCGTTGTCCAGTAAGCGAGTAAAAAATTGTCCATCACAAGTGAGATCACGCCAGTATACATCCCCCTGATGGTGATATCGACTGTTTCTTTGATATCTCCGCATCTCTCCAACTGGCCATAGCCCAACCTTTCCATCATCTGCTGCAGCACTGATTACAGCAACAAACATAAGCTTAGGTTTATGTGCTGGTCGATGCTCGAATTCGACTGGAGAGTTACTTCTTCTGTAGATGTGTTTCTTCTCCCTGTAGCATTCCCACCATTTCTCGTCTAAAAATGCAGTTCGTCTTGAAGGTCTTGGATTAGCAGCAACAAATTCAAGCCTTTTGCGTATATTTTCAGTTGACAGAATAGGCCTTGCTACTTTCTTACATATTCTCATTTTTAACTTTGATCGCATTTCATTGGCCGTAGATGGAGCACAATTCAACTGTCTTGCTAGTCTGCGACAAGTGCTATTTCTGCGTCTATTAGTGCGAATCAAACGTACCATCTGATTTTGCAATTCTTGGTTCTGTACCTTGCTTGGTCTTCCTTGTCTTGATTTGGATCTTAAAGTATTCGTTGCTTGGAATTTTTTAAAAAGGGCAGCAGGATAATTTCGGCCAATTTGATATTCTTGACATAGATCAACAACGCTTTCGTCAGAATTATGATTTTTAATTTTAAGATATCGCAATAGAATTTGTCAGCGCTCGTTTTCACTCAACTCAATATTTCGATTAACGCGTGGCATAATTTCGTGCAAATTATTTTAACAGAGAGAGAGAACTTAGTTTAATGTAAACAAACAATCAATCACAAATTGCATTCAATCTCATTGGCGCAGACAACTAAACAACAGACACGATGAGTAACACAGAGACAATTACATTCTCACAATTAGATATTGCCACGCTATAATTTAAATAGAATGCACGCAGACTTTTCGAACAGAGGTTATATGATACCTTAGCCGTAGCTTAGGTAGCAAGCCATCAATGGGCCATTATTGGTCCATTATTGTTGCCAATATTGGCCATTATTGGCATTTGGCCACCGGACCAATATTGGTCCATTAATAAAAACCAACCATGAGCCAACCATTTACCAATAATAGCCATCAATTTACCAACAATGAGCCATCAATTCACCATTAAAAGCCAATATTTACCAACAATACGCCATTCATATACCAATAACTGCCAACAATTTGCCATCCATAGAACTAACAGGCGTCAAATTATTAATGAGATAGCAAATCATTTGCAAAAATCGTTTTTAACAGTTGTACTACTGTAATAACTTAGAAGATACCTTAAACAGCAAATTTAATTACTATATATAGAAATAAATGAATTACATTATAAATATACTTGGACATTGCGCAATTCAACAAATAAAACACAAGCAAATATTTGGAAGCATGTGTTACTCCAAGACATGAAGTGCTCAACCTTGCATTGATAGGAATTGTTCCAGAAAAAAAATTGTGTCTTCTAATCTTCTGCTCTGCAATAAAACAACGACGTTTTTCATCAAAATAGAAGATGTATTCCAATTAGATTCATGAAGCATGCTCTATCAATCTCAACAAAGACGCTAATTATAATAACCAAATAAAATACCTTTGAGTTACTGTGTTTGTGTTCAGCAGCAAATGAAAACAAATTATGCATGTATTAATCAAATAGCAGTTCAAGTAACATAATTTATGAATGAACGTAACAAACAATGTATTTACCTTTTTTAGAGGAAAATGAATAAATATATGAAGATCATTGCATTGCTCAATAGCTGCACATATTCATCAATTGCTTCTATTCTAACAAAAATGCCATCCAAATGAAACATGAAAATCGTGAATCTAAGTACATAATTTATAAATAATTTAATAAAATTCCTACCTGATATTTAAAAGAAAGAAATAGTTTCCTCTTGTGGCGACAATCAATTCTTTGCCATCTATAAAAACTTAATAACAAGTTGTAATAGTAAAGAAATAATTAGGGAAATATTTTTAAATTTTGCTAAATGAACTGCTATTTGATCTATATTGTGAAAAAATTTAAGCAAAACACGAAAATTGTATGAACATAACAGGTTATAACAAATATAAATTAGTTCTATTTTGCT
>CABFPE010000022.1:95562-108473 GCA_900660155.1 Hofstenia miamia | reverse complement strand
ATGTTGTAATTTATACTTGAAAAAATATTCTTGAAATATTTGATTAAAATCCCACAATATCATTTATTAATTATATAAATTTCAGAATCAAAAAGTTTTTGTTGCCTTCAAAATATGTTATTTGTAATATTAAAAAAAATAGGGTTAGGGTTGATCCTGATTAAGATGTGCTCTTAGTAGTAGTATGGAAGTAGAGGATGTTCATTCAAATACGTAGAATATATTAAGCTATACAACAAGAAGTGTTTGAAAATGCTTTGAATATTAAATTAGTTAACCCTGATAATTTCAGCTGAAGACGTGCAAGTTTCGTCATTTCTAAAGTATTCTTTTAATGCACAGACANATTTGTTTCCTCCTATTCTTGATGTGGTTACTCTTATGAGTTTTATTAGTGTGCGATTTAGCCTTTCTACTGCTCCATTTGCTTGTGGGTGGTAAGCTGTCGTCCTTTCACTATCAATTTCAAGTAATTTGGCAAGTTCTTGAAACAATGTACTTTCGAATTGGGGTCCTTTGTCCGTTATTATTTTTTCCATTGGGCCTATTTTTAGTATCCATTCCTTTAGTAAGATGTTTGCTGTTTCTTCTGCTGTTGTGTTTTTCATCAGAATCATTTTAGCATATTTTGTAAAGTTATCTACCATTACTAATAGATATTGGTACCCCTCTTTGTCTTTGGATAGCATTTCTATATCGATGTGTACGATTTTGTTTGGTTTGGTGGATATAATTTTTTCTAGTGGTGCTCTTTGTACTGGGAAGTGTTGTGGATTATTCAATAGACATGTGCTGCACTTATTTATGACGTCTTCTGTGACCTTTCTTACCCCTGTTGTGATATACTTTGAGTTAAATGTCATTTCAGTTTGTATGATACCCAAATGTCCTTTTTCATGAGTTTTTCTTATTAAGTCTCTTTTGAAATATTCAGGTATTGCTATTCGATTGGTTTTTCCTGCAGTGTACAGTAATCTGTTGTCGTTCATTTTCCATGTGTATCGATTGAAATAGCTCTTTGTGGTTTTTCGATAGCTTCTTTTCTTGGTCTTTTAGCTTTTCTTTTTATTTCTTTTAGTATTATGTCTTGATTTTGTCTTTCTATTATTTCATCTTCAGCTATCTCTTCTTTAATCATGATTGGTATGATTGCTTTTCCTTTTTTGTCGACATTTATATCAGGTAAGGCCTCATATTCATTATGTGGTATGAATTGAAATTCCGTTTTGCTTCCTTCTTTCTTTTCGAGATCTCTTTTGTATTCTGGTAATGAGGTCCAGAAGTCAGCATTAGAGTGAAGTTTTCCTTTTCTATGTTCGATTGTAAAATTAAATTCTATCCAGCGTGAGCCACTATTATCTGTCCTTACTCAGAATTTTTTTCCAATTAAGAAATGTCGGAATTTTTTTTATACTTTCTATTAATGCAAGCATCTCCAGTTTTGTGGATCCGTAATTCTCTTTGCTTGTTTTTAGTTTCCTGCTGAAGAATTGTATCGGTGCTTCTTTTCCTTCTTTTATTTGACTAATTGCTGCTCCTATTGCCACTTTGCTTGCATCGCAATCTAGTATGAATTCTTTTCCATAATCCGGAGTGTTCAGAGAAGGCAATTTGGATAGTTCATGTTTTATTTTATCTAATTCCTCCTGTTGTTCCCAGGTACACACAAATGGTACAGATTTTTTCATCAAGTTTGGCCTTTTTTCCGTTTTTCCTGCGATGTTCAGTATAAATGTACCATAGTAATTAAAGAAACCCATTATTCTTTGTAAATCTTTCTTTGTGTTTGTTTTTCAATTTTTCTTATCATTTCTTGTGCATTGTTTTTCATGCTAATTTGCCCTTGGCTTATTATTCGCCCCAGGAATATCACTTTCTTCTTTAATATATCACATTTGTTGCCATTTACTCTTAGTCCAGCGTCCTTCAATATCTTCAGCGTTCTATCAAGTTTTTGTAGGTGTTGTTCTATGATATCAATTGTTATGATTATGTCGTCAATGTAGGCGTTTATTCTTTCCTCGATTTTGTTTTTCTTATTTTTCAAAACTTTAGTGATGTAATGTTGGAATGTTGCTGGTGCGTTGCATAGTCCAAACGCCATGTAAATCCACTTGTATAGTCCGTATGGTGTTATAAATGCTGTTTTTTCTATGTCTTTCGGTTCCATTTGTACCTGCCAATAGGCTTTGCACAAGTCTATCACTGTGAAATATTTGTGCTTGCTTGCCTCATAGAGCATGTCTTTGATTCTTGGTAATGGATAGGAGTCTTTTTTTGTTACGTTGTTTAGTTTTCTGAAATTGATGCACAATCTGTATTTTTTTCCTTGTTTGACAAATACTGTTGGTGCTGCATACAGACTTTTGCTTGGTCTTATTATTTTGTTGTCGATTAATTCGTTTCGAATTCTATTGTATTCATCTTTCAACTGTTTGGGGACTCTTCTTACTGGTAGTTTTATCTGTCATCATTACTATTTTGTGTGTTTTGCCAATTGCTTGTCCAACGCTTATTTCACCAAAGTTAAAGATTTGACTATGTTTTCTTAGTAGTTTCTGTAATGTTTCTCTCTTGTTCTGATTTAAGCGTTCATAATCCTCTTCTTTTATATCCGGTATTTTTTCTTCGTCTTCAGCATTCATCCACGCGTCCTCTAGTTGACCTTGTGGATTACTAACCCTGATGGTTTCTTGTGCTTTCATCCATGCGCCCTCTAGTTTGCATTGTGGATTACTAACTCCATTGTCTTCTTGTTTTGTTCTTTTTTCGTCTTTGGCGTTCATCCACGCGTCATCTAGTTGACCTTGTGAATTACTAACCCTGATGGTTTCTTGTGCTTTCATCCACGCGCCCTCTAGTTGGCATTGTGAATTACTAACTCCATCGTCTTCTATCGGTTTCCAGATCATTTTTATGCTAGATTTCACGTATTTCCCATAAATCTTCACCTTCTTTCGATTTATGTTGACATTTCTATTTGTCGAATTGAGTATTGGGATTTTCCTTCGCCTCATTTGATAGCACAGATGCTTGACGGCATTGAGATTCTTTTTGTATTGATTCCTGTTTGTTCATATATCCTTATTTCCGCTGTTATCTCTTTTTCGCACTTAATTGTATGCATCTTCCAGTGGTAGGGTTTTAGTTTGATGTCCTCCGTTAGTTCGAATAGCATGTCTTTCTCTTGTTCTTCATTAATTTCGATTTCTTCCTCTTCAACTCTTATCGTCCTGTTTCCATAGTTTATTACACATTTGTTTTTTGATAGAAAATCGTCTCCTAATATGATTTCGTAGGGTAATAGATTTCTGTGAGTATCCACTACAATTAGTGATTGTTCAAATGTCTTGTTAGCTATTCTTATTNTTATAAACTTGCCCTAACTCTTTTGGAGATAGAACATTTCTTAGAACTCTCAAGCAGTATAATCTTTGTTTCATTGATATGCTTGGTCCATTTTAAGTCAAAAGATATCCAAACTCCTAACAGTTTATGTCCTTTAACACATTGTAGCTCATAAGATACTGGACTACAGTTTTTGCTTTGTCAAAAATTGAGCTGAACAGACTTGCTCATATTTTGCAGGTGTAAATTCCTTTCACTCCATTCTTCAACATAATTTAACTCTGACTNATTACTAACTCCATCGTCTTCTATCGGTTTCCAGATCATTTTTATGCTAGATTTCACGTATTTCCCATAAATCTTCACCTTCTTTCGATTTATGTTGACATTTCTATTTGTCGAATTGAGTATTGGGATTTTCCTTCGCCTCATTTGATAGCACAGATGCTTGACGGCATTGAGATTCTTTTTGTATTGATTCCTGTTTGTTCATATATCCTTATTTCCGCTGTTATCTCTTTTTCGCACTTAATTGTATGCATCTTCCAGTGGTAGGGTTTTAGTTTGATGTCCTCCGTTAGTTCGAATAGCATGTCTTTCTCTTGTTCTTCATTAATTTCGATTTCTTCCTCTTCAACTCTTATCGTCCTGTTTCCATAGTTTATTACACATTTGTTTTTTGATAGAAAATCGTCTCCTAATATGATTTCGTAGGGTAATAGATTTCTGTGAGTATCCACTACAATTAGTGATTGTTCAAATGTCTTGTTAGCTATTCTTATTCTCACTGCTTCCAATGTTCCTTTTGTATCTATGTATTCACCTGATGCATTTATTAACCGGTTGTGCGATTTTGATCATTCTTCTCTTGTGAAAAAATTAAGTAAAAAATTGTTATCAAACTAAATATTAAATCTTCCAGTTTAAATAACATGCAGTTTTACATCTGCAGTGCCTGAATGGTCTGCCAATGACTTTTTTCAGCATCTAGTTTGAATAGAAAATTAATATGCATGTACTTGAAGAGAAATTCCTTAAGCCGACTACCTGATTTCTCGCTGGTTTCTTCAGTAAAAATTATTCGATGATTTGGCTGCTATACTCTATGAGGATTCACTACCATTAAACGAACCTCGCCTATTTCAATGCAAATAGTAAAATAAATACGTGATTTCTAGAATTTATAGCAAAATTATTGTTTTTAACCAATCATAAAATTTGTATATAACCATGAAGTTTTGTTTATTATACTTTGAATTTTAGCTCGGCATGCAAAGGTAGGTATTAGCATAAAAAGTAAAGTTAATAACAAATGTATAACAGGTAATTCTTGAATTAACCTACTTAACCAGACGGTGCTGAAAACCGACGCATAATTCAGAGCAGGTTTTTAACAAAAAATTGTGTTAACTTTTACTTATAACAGCACTATAAACTTCGATATCTCTAAATAAAGATTATTTATTTAAGTGTTTAAATATTTGTATTTATAGTTAGTTTTTATATAAGCAAATGGTTTGATTATATATATTGGTATTGCCTAAAGCGCCCAGGATAATGTTCTAAAAATTTTTGTCTTTTCAAGAAACAAGTGTGAAGAAATCAAAGACAGCTTACTTCTATTTACTCGCTTGGTAAATTTTATTCACATCATCACGAACATGCATTTATTCGATGATTACCACACTGTCAAAAAGAATCTGCTTGTTTTTTGTAGACTACATCTAAATTCAATTTTGAATACCAATATTAGATGTACACATTATCTTGGTTACTCTTGCAACTCATGCCTATCATTTTGCATTTCATCATTTAATCAATAATTTTGTTGACTGAATAGTAAATTTGTAGACATGTATTAAAATAAAAAACTATTTAATAATAAAGTAATAATAAAATAGACGGCGTTACTATCCCATTCACAGTCTATTTTTAGTATAGCTATATATTTCGTCCTTCAGCTGTTCGTAGTATGACTTTGATAGTCTTAATCGTCACTTACTTTGTATTCAGTCCTTTTTTATTCTATGAAGACAAAAGTAAATATGGTCATTGCCACCTTTTCCTCCCTAGAGAATAACAATAATTATTAAATAATAATGAACTGTAAGCTTTAAAATGTAAGCTTAGAGGACGTATGACCTAATTTCTCATGAAAAAGTTTAATTTCATTTATTAATATGAATGTTCTCTAACTGTTTTTAAATTTTTATCAGGGTTTTTCTATTGTGATAAAATTTAGTGAATTCATTTCAATTTACCTCATATATTTGATATGAACATAAACCAAATGGATTCGGAACAAATGCAGGTTTAAAATTGGCTGGGTTCACGGTAAGCCAGAAGGACTTGATGCCCCCTATTTCAATGCATTTGTTAGTTTATTGTATCCATTCATACTGTTTATAATAATTAAAAGTGTGTATTAAAAAGACAATATTAACAGCAGAATAGTACAAATATATAAATATGTCGAAGTTAATAAAATCAACCACCACTAATAGTACAAATAGCAAAAGAGCATATGAAGAATTTTGTACAGTTAGAACTCTCTTAGCCATGTATGGGAAACTAGGTCTTCTCTTCACTTTGAAATTATTGATGTAAAAATGCAAAAAGTTCCTACCCTGCTATATCCAAATCAGCAAAAATTGAGCTCACGAATTCACAACTACAAATTCTATATACCCCTTGAAATTTAATTTTAAACCAGTCCTGCACAATACTACTGTAATCGGGCAAAACCAGGTAGTTCAGTGAAAAAAAGTATAATTACTGTGTTTTTACTGGTTATTTCAAGTGCAAAATAGGAGATGCTGTGTTCTGTCAACCTCAAATAAACCACATTAAGGGGCAACCTGAAAAAAATTTTATTGTGACGTGATGTAAAATTTGTAAAGCATCAGATTTTCATGAAAAAGTTAATTTCGAAAATTTAGTGAGTTACTGTGTTTTGGCAGATGACAGCAGAATACAGAAATGGTTGATTCTGAAATAATATATAGATAGATGTACAAATGATCATTGGGATTTAATTTTGATAAAAAGCTTTTCCAGTAACGAAATCTGAATGTACCACTGGCCGGATCTATCATACTCTTACCACTTCAGAATGAATTTGGTTTTAAACATTGCACTGTCTTGCAAGCTATTATGTTTATGTAGCAAATAAGCCTTTATTGGTGCTTGAAAATTGACAATGAAATTTCTTTGCAAGTAGATTTGCGTGGATTATGACCATGTATTAGATTCGCATAATCATTATGTACAGAGTACCTTCCGTTAGGATAATATGTATTTTTACTATTTTTATGTTTATGAATATTTTACAAATTGGGTGTTGCTTGTGATCGGACCCACTATTATTATTAGTGGTTGCAATATCGCGATAATTGTTGTAAAACCCGTCATGATGTGTAGAAGAAATCAAAGTGAAATCCAAAGATCGTAACTCTATAATCTTGCTTTTCGCAGCTTCCGTCTTCTTTGTAATATCTTGTGCAAGTACCAGCTACATAAACCATCGTTGGGTGCTTGATGCAAGCGCGGAATTCTTGACATACTATATTCGGCGGATTCCATTTATTTCTACCATTTCTTTGCATTCTTCTTTAATCAGTAATTCTATTAATTTCTATATGTTTTTGATCTAAAGAGGCATTTCGTAGAAACTTTATAGTTGTAGTAAAAGCGAAACTGAATAAATTTTATAAATAATACCCGAAGACTACATATCTAATTATCCAGTGCAGACGAACTACATATGTATGCTTTTTTTTACTCCAACTGTTACCCTAGAATTTTTACCTTTATCCTATAATGAAAATTTTTGCTCCTACTAAAATATTTTAAGCAAATTCAACTGTTCGTTGAAAATAATCCGGCTTTTTTTATCTTAAAAATTGCTGAACAATGCAAAAAAATGTATTGGAAGACATAATTTGTAGTTAGCAGAATTGTCGCTTGGGAATCTCAATTATTTTGTCCGAAATCATGTCTTGCCTTTTTGAATTTGCTTGCTGTTATCAATCAGCAGCTAATGCTATTAAAATATGAAAAAATAATGGGGATACTATTTAGTGTTATTTGTACGTTATTGTAAAAAGTATTGATGCGAAATTGAACTGCAAATGGGCTAGGATGAATTTTTATTATCATTTTAAATTGCCATAGGAAAAATGTGAATTCACAATAATATAATTAATTTCCGCCTGGCCAAAAAACTCGCTTCAAGGCAAAACAAAGAGCTTGAATGTGATATTCCGAGAAAATGGATACTTTAATATAATGCTAATGAAATAACATCAAAATGCTAAATTCAAATTATAAAATCGATGTAGATAAACAAAACTCAAACAATTATAAATAGATTGTATATTAGAAATTACCATACGTTGAAAGTAAACAATTTGTTATTAAGAAAACGATCCAGATTATCAATGCAAGATTAACATCATCCAAAATTAGACCGGGTTTTACAAACTAATAATTTATTTAAGAACTAAGATCGAATCCCAGAATACTTAGTTTCATCCATCGTCTACAAATTTACTTGTGATAGCTGTAGCAAGCTATACATTGGTGAAACTAAACGACATTTTGGCATTTGAGTTAAATAACGTCAGAACGGCAACCTAGAAACCGAAATATTCAACCACCATCATGAATTGAAGAAAACAAATTTCGAAATAGCCATGAGAACTACCCACACTAAGATCTCTGAGGCATTAATTATAAAACAACACAATAAAGAAAACATTTTAAATAAGCAAAGCAATTTGGGAAAAAATGAAATCAAAATTATTTAGTGTTTGTAATATAATTAACTTATAGTGTAGGTTATTGTAAATTAGTATTTTTTGCCACAATTGTAAGCTGACGATGGCTATAATATAGTCGAAACGTGGATATCGGATTTGTGATAGAGAAATGACAATAGTATCTAGGTGATTGGCCCACCTCGAATTTCTTGAAGATAGGCCTTATGTCAGCGACTTTAAAAAAATGACTAACATAATTGGCAAAGCTAAAAACAAAAAATAGGAATACCACTTGGGAGGCTTGGATCAAGTATATTTACGAATTTATAAAGTTCATTTTCATGAATCAAATTAAAATCAAAACATCCTCAACCGACTTAATTTTATTTGCCTTTTTATGCAAGTAGAACCTTAAACGTTTTGAAAATTGATTTGCAATGCATAATTCCTTTTCAATTTCCACAACATTGGAGTATCTAAATGGATTAGCTTTCCTTTATTTAGGAATTTATTAAAATAGAGACACGTCTTACTTGTCTGCACGAAATTTTAATAGAACTGTTTTAGATCTCTTTTTGTTTTGATTGATAATACTTACCTTTTATGAGGTTGCTAGTTCTTAAGGCTTTCTTCTTGTTTGTGGTCTCCTTCCTTTTTCTTTCAAGATTGTATACATATATATATATATATATATATATATATATATATATATATTAGTGCTGTGCGTTCCAATATATTTAACCGGATTGCTTCTTAACTTTCAAGGATCCTTAAAATACATTTATGCATCTATATTAATATTCAAGTTAGAAAGAAAATTATATTCAATTCCTAAGTGTCAAAATCCAAAAGGTCTATTCTTGTGTTTTAACATCAGATTTTTTGTATACAAATATATGTGTGTATATTTTGAAATGTTCATTATCATATTGCAGAAAATAACTTTTTTTGATTTACCTATTTTCAAATTTGAGGAACTTTATGGCAGATTTCTCGTTTGTTAACAGGCTATGCTGGTATATCCACCTTGCATTTTTAAGTTTATTATGCAGCATTCTCATAGTGGAGAATATGCAAGTTTGTAATTTGATCTATATAGTCTACTCCTGGATTGTATTTACAATTACAAATGTTATGGTAAAGATTATTGAATCGATAACATGCATTCTAAGATAGGCCATCGCTGAAATATAATATATATATATATATATATATATATATATATATATATATTTCTCGGTGTCAATGTACTGGATAGACCAAACTCAATCTTAGTTTTCTATAAAAAAATTATTACTTGAATATAAATCAATACGAAAATAATATCTTTGTTTGTCATCCACAATGTAATTGAATAGAAAGTAAGTTTATTGTTTGTTTATTTATTAAATTCAATATAAAATTTTTTTTTTTCAAAATAATATAAAAGAAACTCTCCATACAAAACAACCAAAAACCACCCTCTAGGTAGTATGACTTTTTCAAAAATCCAGTACATAGAGGGACTTGAGTAAAATTTTCCTGTTCAGATAAAATAATTATTTGCCACTTCATTATGTTCTCAATATAATGTAATAACTTTTCCTCTTCCAAAATCATTACAATGCTAATGAATTTCTTGAAAGCAATTCTACAGGAAGGGAAAAACCTCACTCTCATTCAATTGATTTATTCCTAGAACAGGTCCAAGAATGCTGCCATGCAAAATTCATTCTATTGATCATTGTTAGATGTTTCATCTTAATAGCTATATTTTCTAGCAGACCAGAATCCAGAATTATAATGTCATCTTCATTGATGTTATCAGACTCTTCAACTGCCATTAACTTCGAATCATTGTATTCTGGAAATTTGTGAATATTATCATCTCATCAATTCCCTCTAATATTGCTTGAGTAATCAACACATTTGTATATCTAACTACACAATATCTTTTACCACGACATGCTTAAGCAGTAAATTATAATGAATTTTTGCCTTACATATTCGAAAAAACTGGTATAGGAAAGATTGAGGAATATATAAGTTGAAAAATTCAATAAAGATCTATGTGGCGTATCACATACCCCAATGATCACTAGAAGACAATTGCTGTGTAATCATTTTGCAAATTAAAACTATTGAGTGAAAACATTTAAGAAACTGCTTATTAAATAATAGTAAAAATCACAAAATAGCTTAGCATTAACGTGAGCAATAGCACATTCAATGTTGGGTGGGGTATGACATACCCCAAAAATCAACGCACCGTTAAAACGTCTTTTTGGAAAAAAGCTTGACTAATATTTATGGGATCTCTACATTATAATTGATAGCTATACATGGAAGTGTGTAAAGACCATTTGTAATTGGTTTGTTTGCAAAGAAGTTTTCATATTATTGCAAGCCTGAAAAATATTTGTTTTTTGTGATAATACTAGATAGTTTAAATAAATAAAAATATTGCAATTAATAAAAACAGTTATTGATGGAAAAGTAATTACTGTTCAGGAAAAAAATTGCAATAATGGATATAATTGTGATTGGAGAGCTTGATAATTGATTGACAAATTATTTGCAAAATATATTTTGTTTAACATTGTTCACATGCATAATCATTTTGATGCACTTCAACATTCATTTTTAGAAGACTAAAAATACTTTTCGTATTTCACTATTTTTTAATATACATTTTAATATGTAATATTAAATTATTAAACATAGTTTTTGTCATCATTAACAGCGCAAATGACTTGTGTAATAGGATCTTTACTTTCAAATGTAACTATTTTTTATTTATTATAGGTGATATTTTCTTAATATTTTCCCTAAATATTTCTCTATTTATTTTATATTTATTTATATTTAAAGTTTAAATTTTTAAATTTTCTTTTATATCATGTTGGGACATTATCTAATTTTCTGGTACAATTACAAATATATTTAGAAGTTTACAGGCGAAGAAAACAATAATTGCGTTGTGCCTCATGTTTCATTCATAAAACGATAGGCATGCTATGAATCATCTTTGTTTAAAACAACACAGACATTGTTATAATCAGTAAATATTTTTGAAGAATCACTTCAATTGCAAAGAATATTTTTCTTCGACAGTGCTTTCAGTGTGGCATGAATCATCTAAACGATCCAGCAATATGCTATTTGTACTCGACTGTCAAGTCCTACAATGCTATGGTTAACTATACAATCTTTTGAAATCATGTTTGATTATCATCAATATTGGATTATTTTAGAGACTTGTTATGACCTTTATATTTTGGTGCTATTTTTATTATTGATATTTCAATGTTTGTTTCTTTTTCTTATCTATAAATATTTACAGTATATGCAATTGCCAATGCATTAAATTAATCAAGTTGATTTACAAATATTTAATAAATTTCAAAAGATCACATTTCATTTAAATTGTAATAAAATAAAACAATTACAATATTTGAGCTTACACAATTGTCATTTTTTAAAGTATGGTATGAATATGAAACTTGTATTTTGACAACAAATGTATAACTTTATTAGAAACAATAAAATGCTGCATTCCAAAGAATATTTTGTTTTTAAATAATTTTTTGTAATAGCAACAAAATGTGACGCTTACTATTCTCAGTTGATGCTAAGAGGGTTGTGCATTGACATTGTGAATTTGTCAGATAAACTTTGTTTATTTCATTCTTGCTTAGTTCATTTCAATATTTCTATAAACTCAAAATAGAGTGTTTTCATAAACCTTGTTTTGCCAGCTATTTAGTTTTCATAAACAAGTTGGTAGGTAAATAAAGTGGGCGTGCCTTTTGTTCCGTTATCACTATTTATGCTAAAGCTCAGACATTTCTTCTTTTTGTGATTTGAAAACATCTGAAAATTGACATCTTTTATTTAATTTTTGCACTGAAACTGGCATTATTTTCTGGTATTCAGCATGAATGTAATTTTTCGCCATTTTTATGTTAATGTTTTAGTGGTCTTGTGATTATATGTGCCAGAACATACCAGCTCAAGTTCAAATGTTTATTGTACTTACTAAAAACCAATTTGTGAATTAAAATTTATTTTGGAAGATGCTGACAATTTCCGGCATTAGTCCAGAATTGAATATTTTCAGGCAATGCCGAAAAAACTTTTGATTATAATATACAACTACCACAAAACTGAATTCTACGTACTTGAAAAGTCATCTTTTGGGAAAATCTGTGCCATGCCGCCACATATCTATTTAAACTATATGCAAATTAAGCTAGATTACTATATTTGATTGCAAATATTTAAAATAATAAATCAAATTTATAAGAATCAATAAAAATAATAATTATGACGTGTTAAGAATTGATTGGTATTCCATTGGCATATCAGTGGCCAATATTGGCCAATGATACCAATAATGGCCCATTGGTAAACCAATAATGCATGTTACTTGGGAGGGCATAGTACTCAGCAGAGGGTTGCAATTTTTTAAGAGGGGGTTGCTTCAAAAAATAGTATTTATTACTGCAGTGGCTATAAATACCAATATTTTTTCCTTAAAACATTACATAAAGGGTTGTAGTGAAATAAATTAACATTTTAAATAAAATTCGTGTAAAAACTTGTCAAAATTATTTTAGTGAAACTCCAGCAGTTTTGTAGAAAGTGTAGAAATATATATACAAATTAAAAAAACACAAATTTCATCTTCAAATAGAATTCATTTTTATGAAATGTTTGGATAAAAGAAGTTTATTTAGATGCAAACGGATAATTACAATAATCGATTTCATAGCGAAATTGGCAGTTAAGTTTTGCCATGCCCAGTTAATAATAAAATATCTC
>CABFPE010000022.1:51385-62342 GCA_900660155.1 Hofstenia miamia | reverse complement strand
TATATATATATATACTTCACTATGTGGTGCTCAAAAAAAGAACCTTTAACTATGTTATTATTTCACATTACAATCAATCACATAATTCAAGACTTGCAAAAGACTTTGGAGTTGCGCAGCACTTCCGAATAGTTCTTTCTGCTTGAGAACTTGCAGACCTAACCATATTGCATCTGCAATTTGAGATTTTGCAAAGCTGTCCATTCTGCTGTAGAACATATTACAGGTTCAGCAATTATAGCACCAGTTGCTTTCACTAGTTTCATAGTCAACTCCAATTCTCTTTCTCAACAGATTGTTCCCACACTGATTTGCTATCCCATTAGTTTGCTGAATTTCTCAATATCTCCTCTCCAGCTTGCAGGTCAGAGTCCGCATCTCCTCATGTTACATCGCTACTAATGTAGCATAGCTACAGAATTTGGTACATAATATCAATTCTGATTATTTTTTAAATAGTTAACCCTCTGCCAATTTACCAAGCTTAGTGGTATTGTCATTAAGCCTTTGGGTAAAATTTCGTTCATAATGTTAGCATTCTCCCAAATTGTAAATGTGAACTAAATATAATGCCATTTGACAAATTGCAAAAAGTGCAGGAAAATTTGAAAGATTGAACTGGAAGGTAGGCTTTGCAATTAGTATGTAAATTGAGTAAAAGCAAGATTCATTGATGTTTAGTCTCAAGTATTAACCACTGGTTTTCCCTGATTACTCATCACATATTTATTACACATACAGTGTGGTATTGTTTGGATTTTGTTATAGCCAATTGATCATCACAAAGCTTTTGACCAAAGGCTTTTAAATAAATTTTTAATATAAAGAACAGTGTTATATTCTACAGTAAATTAGTTTGGACATTCTAATGCAGATATAACACGATGGGCTTTGTCCCGGGTCAAATGAACTAAGTTGAATGCTTTTTGGAATGATACAAAATCGATCACATGCTCTGAGAGTAATCATTTCATACTGTGGTAGATAAGATATTTGTAAACAGAAGATAGCATTATACATCATGGATTAATCATGGAATAATCAACTTTATCTCTTGCTGCAATTGCTGCTGGTGACACTTTAGAAATTGCAGATGGTCCATAAGACCTTCCTCAAGAATTCAGTTTACTCATTTGTCTACTGAATCTATTATAGATTGTTTCCTCCTGCCATCGGAGCACCTTCAAAGGATAGGTTCAATGACTGCATCTCAGTCCGATAACAATGAACATAATTTCGTAGTCAGAAAATGTTTTGTGATACATCAGGTGGGGGGATAACGCCATCCTCATAACGTCAGCTCTTAAGCCAACAGCTTCACAGCACGATCAATCATGAAGAACCTAGAGTTCATTACTCAAAGAAATAAACTTTGAAAAATTAAAATACTTTTCCGTAAAAATTCATAATTTCATAAGAACATTGAAACTGAAATGGGTAAAAAATATTTTGAGATTGACCCGAAACGTTGAATTTGATTTGACTTTGTGGATCTTTCTCAATATGATCTTTAAAAATCAATCCTTTTCTGATAGGGAAACAGCAACTCATTCGTATTACTTAACGTCTTGGATGATTCTCAAATCAAGCTGTGATTAACATCAATATTTTTTTAATAGTCAACCTAATTTTCGTACCCTGACCCGACCCGACAATTTGATACCGGAGCGCAACCCGAAATCACAAGTTTATCGCGTTTCCCGATGTTACCCTCTAATGTTAATATGTCTACCAAGTCTTCAAAGAGTAGAAGTACTAATATGTACATTAGAGAAGATCTGTACTAATGTAAAAATATATCTATATTATACCATGGCTAGGATACAAATTTCTGAAAGCTCATTGAAGTAAATTGCAATATTTAGTCTGTAATTATTGTGCATGGATGATTGGAGAATTTCATGAGGTCCTTCAGATAATTTTCTAGTTACTTAATTGTAAACTATTTTCTAATTTTTTTTATAATATGTTATTAATTGTTAATAGTTTTGTTCTTATTTATGTGTTTTAAAAATTATAAATTTTTTTGATGTTTTGAAGCTGATATTCAAATAGTATTGGATGCACCAGAAATTTTTCATAAATGCAGAATTTTTTATTCTTATTGAATTACTATTTGTAAAAAATTTTGTAGATTTAATCTAACAGAAATTCACAAAAATTTGACTTGTTATATACTTATATTGGTAGGCAGTATAAATGCCTTATGATAATCAATTGCATTGATTAATATCTTGCCTAAAGCTGAGAAAATAGACTTTCGAATGAAGGCTAGCTTTTTGCTGTGCAGTTGAAATTTACGAACATTAACATTGATTAAAATTATATATAAACCATATATTTTTACTGTCACTGACAACGTATACAGCTTAAAATAACCAATTAATTGTAATAGGTATATTATGATTTAATAAGTTTGTTATAATTACGTTACAAGCTTTTCCCAAAAAGAAATTTTATTGACATATTGGAAATTCGGAATCACCCTAGCATTGCTATGTTGCAACACTAATGTTTTTAATTAAATCATAGATGGTATTTTAAATATTTTGATAAAGGCGTTGTACTGTGCTTTACACAGAGATAGACAGGGGCCAGGAACCCTATGGGTTAGACCGGGCCGGGTATGGGCCAAAAATTTGGCCGAATTTTAAAAAACTTACTACTCCCTAACAGTGCACTCAAATACATTGTATTTCATCTAAGTTATGATTATAAAGTGGAAAAATAAAATTTTTAATTTGGAGATTTTACATTAGTATCATATACTTTTTTAAATTTCAATTTAGAATCTTCAAATTCAGTGATTAGATTATATTACTCTATCAGACCAATTTTTTGTGGAACAAACCAACAAATTAAAGAAATGTTTTAGCAAGTAATATAAAGATGGGCCGAGTTTGTATTAAATTAAATGGGCCGGATTTGGGCAGGGCCTAAAGTTTTTTGGGTCGAGCGTGCATGGGTCTAAATTTTCAGCCCTGCCCATATTTGGCTTTACATTCGTGTTTCCAGCGAATTTGAGTAGTTTATTTTAAAATTTAACTAAAACCTGTGATATTTTTGAAAATATCTGCTGATAAAACATTGTTGTTTTTTTGCCCCATATGAATCCATTAGGCAACTAATTGAAATAAGTCACATGATTATTAGATTATCTTTTACGCATTGATACATGCTGTATATACAATAATCTTTCAAATTATGATTATTAAGTCATTCTTTGTACTGTTGCCATTGACAACACTTAGCACTCAAACAATGTTTTTCTATAAACATTTCAAACAGTATGCTGTTGAGGAATTGTACATAACACATTGACTAGAAGAGTATATTAATATATTAGCAATGGAATATTCACTAAATGGAAATAATTCAAATGTTTGAACAAATTTGGAGGAATTGATATCTAAGATATATCAGAAAAGGCAGTTACAATCTGCATTTGTAGTTACTGTTTGAGGAGATTACTTCTAGTTTCAATAGATCAATCGCATAATATATAGTTAAGGTCTGAAAATACTATATTTCATATACATTGGTGACTAAACCAAAAATTCAAATTCCCAGAATTCCTCTCTAATGACTAACTTCATAATGTTGTTCAAGTAAACAATGCTGGAAAAGATTCAGCAAATATTTAAATATTGGTTACTTGGGAAATGTTTGAGAGGCATTCCAGAAAATAATGAAGCAATTTTAATGATTAAGAATTCCTGAAAGCTACCAATCTAAACAAAAAGCTAGAAAACAAGGCCTACTGTAATCATTTCCTGACGATTTGCAGCAGCATAGAAATGTGAGGCCAAAAAAACGCTTTACTACAGGCCAGCATTTAATGTGACAAGCCCCTTAGATTACCAAATAAAAGAATTAGCGGTTTAACATAGATCTGTAATTTTGAAACATTTTGATTTTTAAGAATTCTAAAAGTTAAATTCAAATAAAATGAGACCACTAACAACAAGCAATCAAAAATGTCAGAAAATAGACCCACACAAGCAAAATGTAGACCAAATTTTTTTTTTCAGGTGCAACTATTCTTTAATTGAATACACTCCTTTACTTGTAAAATAACTTCAATTTGCTTTTTGAACTATTTGTTTTTGCTGTAAAACTATCGAATAGTTGTAGGGCCCTAAAACTGAAGAGGATCTGTAATATTCTTTGTATTGCATACTTGGACTGAATTTTACACCAATCTCTGCTTTCTTCTTTTCAATTTATTTGTGTTGCGAATGACCAGGCCGTGATTAATATAGGCCTTGTAGAAATTTTTCTTGAAAAGGAACTTGATAATTATATTAAAGTGACTTTAAGAACATGCTAAGTCAAAAGTCAAGATGAACGTCTATCAATGATCATTGCTAACATCTAAATCAGTTAAAATTGAATTGACAAAGGATTCACAAGGATTTATACCACAAAAAGTCAAATTGGTAGTTCTAATCAACTGAATGAAACATTTGTTAATCTTTTGAAATTTCAATGGTCACAATATACAATTCAAATCAACATATTCTGAGTAGTTTTACTCAATGCAACTCTTGCTATTGAATTCTTTTTAAAAAAAGGGGCAAGGTGAATGATTAAATTTATTTATCTATATATATAGTTCGTTATGTAAATTTCTTTTCATTTGCAACAGAATCGTAATTAAGAAGCTTAGTGTTCTAATTAAATATAAATTTAACGGAACGGCTGCATATTGAAAATTTACTGTATAGCCACAGCAATTAAATTCCGTACAATTTTAATTAGATTGCAATGAGTTTTTTTCCAATGTTGGCAAAATTTTTGCAATATTTATTGGACTACGGACATGATGGAGTAGTTGTAGCTATTTTTTTTAGAGCTCTCAAAGAGCCTTCGATATACTCTTCAAACTCAAAAATTACATATGGTGGCGGCAGGTACCTAGTTCTCGTTATCGGCCAGTCCGCTGTTGTCGCGTTTGCTAGTGTTTGTAAATATTATGAGAAACATTGTATATAAAACACCTGTACCCTGTGAAATAGAGAATTAGTTAGCAGTAGTTCTGTTGTCCATGCACGTCCGTGCACTATACTGATGCTACAGTACATCAGATTTTTTAAGTTTTTTATAACAGATGCTCAAAAATTTCATCTAATAGGATATTTGAAAAGCTTTTCAAATACTTATAAAATATTCCAAAAAGATTCACATATTTTCAAAAACTTTGCCAAAAAATACAAACGATTTTAGTAAATTTTTCTCGAGTTTATATTGAATAGCGTATAAGCCTATGATTAAAGAAATTATAAATTGTGAAATTCAAATGCAGTTGGACAAGGCAACAGCTTTTAACGTTTTCGTTTAAAGCGAATTTTGCAGAAATATTCGTTCATGGCAATTACCGTTAAATAGCCACATCCACATTGCTATTCTAAGTCGATGTCAGTAAGGCATACCATAAGAACACATTTTATCTCTAATTTTATTGCCTATGTATTCTAATAAATACACACTCTACATAGAATTTAGCAGATGGGGGTTTTCGATTTACTATGAAATTTTCCTAATTATTAATGCAAATACGACGAGTATCAAACCATTTATATATATATATATATATATATATATATATATACCTGAATATTGATTTATAAATATGATGCATTTTATATACTCAATGATTCTATTTTTCCCTACTATCAGAAAATTGTTATTCTTTGTAGATTTTTTCCACTAATAACTATGACTTTATTTTTTATATTGTCATGCAGATAGTGTGAATTACACATTGCATGTTAAGAAAAAAGATATACTAGCTTAAAAGTATTTGGAAACAGACATATGTGTATGTGAACTGTACTCCTAAATAATTAATAAGGGGTCCCTAATTTCTTATGTTACATTTTGGCCAAATTTAGTTTCTCAACAAATATAAATCACATTTTTCGAGAAGGCCTGTTCCTATTTGTTATGCAGGTTGCCAATTCAAATCAAGTTTTCATTTTTCATTTTGATCATTTTAAAAAGATTAAATGAAAACTGAATTTGGAAAACTAAAATTGGCATTTTTCATTTTCTATTTTAAAATTCTATTTTAAAAACAAAAATTAAAAAATGAAAAACCTAAAATGAGAAGGAAAAATTTCAAATCCGCCTTTCATTTAATAAATTGCAAATTATACTGAAAAATGAAAAATTATTAAATAACAATCTAATTTACGTTTTTGATTTTTCATTTTGATTACTTTATAAATTATAAATAAAATCCAAAAATGAAAAATATAACATATTTCAATTCCGTTTTTATATTTTTGTTTTGACTGTTGTCATTAATACCATTGTAAATAAACAGTAACTGCAAATAATACGATAAGTTTTCCTTTACAACTGCCCTTATGTAAGGTAAAACTCATCCTATAAAGTTAATTACCTAGACATAACTTTCTTTTAAGGGAAAACTTATGAACTCAGAAAATGTGGGTAAGTTTTGCGACTAGGGATATAAGCCATAATAGAAAATTTATTGTGTAAACGAAGCTTAATACAAATAGTAGTTATTTACTTAATATAGACATTACAATTTTTTTCAATTGCATTTGTGGTTACTGCATGCTTACAATTAAATAAAAATTGGATCCTAATTACAAAGCATTAATGAAAACAACCAAAATGAAAATCAACAAACCAAAAACGGAATTGAAATGTGTCATTTTCGCTTTTTATCTGCCAATTTATATTTCAATTTATAAAGTAATCAAAGTGAGAAATGAAAAAATGGAATTGATATTTTGATTTTTTTCATTTTTAATTTTGAAAAATATAAAAAATAAAAAATGAAGTGAGCATTTCCGTTTTTCAATTTTAATTTTCGGTTAGTCATATATATATATATATATACATATATATATATACATATACTTATATATATATATATTATATATATAATATATATATATATTTCTTAAATGCAAGACATTTTTTCAGCTCCGTACTATTTGTTACTACATGTACAACACCCCAGAATGTAATGAAAATTAATGAATATACACAGTTTATAAATATTAATTATGTATTTTGTGTAATGTATGAAAATTACACAAAAACTTTATAAGTTATGTAATGAAATATACAGTCTAATAAATTTTCACCAGAATTAATAAAACATTTCAGAGTATATACTGTTACATCAGCCTTCTTATTAAGGATGAAATTGATTTTTTGAAATGAAGTTGAAAACTACTGCTCTGAAGCGTATAAATCAAAGGATTTAGGGCTGATGATGAGAAAATTAGCTGTATGCCAATGCGACTAAGTACCGTATCAAATCCATGGTGGAAACCGATGTCGTACGCTACATCGAAAAAATATATAGCGCTTGATATGAAATCGGGTGCAGTGCATATAGTAAATTCTACAACCAAAAGCAGACATAGCAACGTTAGCTTTCTATTTGCTTTTGCCTGATAATCAGTTGTCTTAGAATTCTTCTTTTTTAAAACAAACATGTATTACAATGAACGGGCTAATGGCGCTGAATGGTACATGCCAAGCCAGTGCCTTGAAAAAAAGCTTTGACTGTTCATAAAATATGATAATGCATTTCTTGATATTTGCTGCATATGTTGCATAGAATAGGTAAGGATACATGAGGGCAAACCCAATAACATATACAAACAAAATTGTCAGTGATCGCCACCATCGATTTTTTACTAAGATGTTGTAAAAAATTGGGTAGAATACGCAGATATATCTATCAATTGTAATTAAAACTACGTGGTACATTGAATTGAACACCATCGCCCACATAATATAACCTGACTTCACTATAGTGCAGTAGAGTTTACCAGCATTTCCGCTTGGAATTGTCAGGTGGTCTTCTATTGCAAATCGATACGAGTATAAAATGAGAGTTATGGAATCACAAAAAGCAATGCTCGAAAATACAACGTTGCTGAAATTCTTTCGAAATTCGTTGGAGCAACAATATGTGAAAAGAATAAGACCATTTAAAGATAACCCCAGCGTCACTGTTAAAATTGCATGGGCCATTTGCCACAGCGGACTAGCTGACAGCTCAATGTGCGAGGAATTCATTTATTTGTAATATAAAATATTAATGAAGAAAATGTATTTGTAAAAAGAACTGACCAATAGGAATCGAAATGTCAACAGCAAATCAAATTTGAAAGAATAGATTGTATTTATGATTTTGTTAAATTTTATCAATTTGAAAGCTTGCTGTTGTTGCTGTAAACGCAACATAGCAAAACATGCTTAGTACACAATACCGGTCAAAATGACCGGTACTAACATAGTCTATTAAAAATATAAAAGCGAAGTTATCATATAACTGCTTCACGTATATTTAGTGCAAATACTCTACATAATAAAATTGTATCCAATTTTGTCAAACATGGAAGCCCAAAATTAGAAAATTACATCTATCTGAATCGTGTGAGTCGAGAAAAGGAATTTGATTTAGACCATATTTTGTTTATACATACTTGTAAATCCGTATCTTTAAGCAAAATTTATCTGTTTTAGAATAAATATACTGTCTGAAAGAAATGCGATTTTTTAATCCATGAGTTTTATACGGATTGATTCATTTGTTGCAAAATCTTGAAATTTCTCTCGGACTACAGGAAATTTATCAGATTGTATCAGAGATGATCTAATTGAAGTACAATCAAATCGAGGGAAGTTTAGTGCACGAAAATTGATTTCTCGACCCAATATATTTTATACAGAGCAATACCAAATTTTTTGTATCAAACAGCCTGAGCTGGCGAACGCCTCTGTCCAAGAATAACTCTAAGATAAGTAAGGCCAATAAATTACTTAATTTCACATATTGATAAGCCTGACTTTGGTTTTGAAAGCATGGATTTAACAATGGTTTTACTTTGATTATTCTACATGCAATAATCAGATTTTATAATTTTCATTTTGATTAACTTCTGGTGAGAACATAATCATATCATATTGAACAGGTTTTCCAATATTCTATTCAGTATTTGCATGTTTTTAATCTCACAATTGCGTTATTTTTAGCAATAAAATTTTCCGGTGGGTCTAACATGGGTTAATGTATTGAAATACGATTTTAAAGATTACTAAATCATCATTTTTAATATAATTTTCAAACATAATTCCATCAGAATCCATGGAATCACCATCATTTTAAGATTGCTCCGGATCAAGGTTGGCAAAACACTTAAGAACATTCAATGCTGCGAATCGCTGTACATTAACAAGAAGTTGCTATACCGTTAGCTCCATTGTCACTCCTACAATAAAGTTGGTCTGTTAAGTGTTTTGAACTCTCACAAAACTTACTGGTCAAAATGACCGGAATGGGAATGTGAAAATACAATACAAATTGGGTGAAAATCTTTAATGATCATTAAAAACAATTTTGCATCATGACACAATAATTGTATGAAAATACCAAATCAAAAATTTCAACTGAAAATTTTTCCAAGGCAAAAACATTTAGTATCCGGTCAAAAAAACCGGATCTTACAATGGGACCAGAAAATTTTATGGGACTGGACTGCTATCTCATAAAATAGGACTAATTTTGACAAAAACCTTTCCCGCGGAACCCTAATATCTATGCGATATTATTATTGTCTGGCATACAAAAATTTTTCTGAGATTGTTGGAATATTATGGTCAGCTTATGGAAATATAACACAAATTCAAATTGTGAGCATTTAGATTTTGCAATCAAATAACTATTGCTTTTTAGTTTCAGCGGTTTAATAGTAGTACTGTGAAAGTAAAGCTTTTCCAGCAAACTTATCAAGCCGATTATTTAAACTTCGTACACGCACCCACAAAAGCATCCCCTTACATGGACTTACTTTATCTTTACATGTAATCGAATGTTACCGGTAGAAGTGAATGAGCTATGCAAGTATAAGATCTTTCCAGTTAAGTTCTTATAAAATATGATAAAATAAGATAATCAAATTAATTAATGAATTTTAAGCTTTTCAAATTTAAGTCAAAAACGTGAAAATTAAATCAACTATCAATTTTCAATATTTTATGAAAACAAAATTATTTCAAACATTTTTTTGTTAAAGTTAGCAATTTTTCACGATCAAGCACTATACATAAAACTTTTACGCCTATCTGGTCGTATCCGCGTGTACTGCCAGTTAAAAATTACTATTGGATAGTGGTAAAAATGTCCAGCTTTGTAACTGCGCTTTTTCCACCACGCTAATAATTATTTCTCTTAGCTGTAATTTATAAATATAAAAAATATTTTGTATAAACCTTTCTTATTTAATTTCAAGTAAGTAAACTTGATGAAGTATTTTATTTATTGTTTATTTCATAGTTTCTTCCGAATATGACTTGTACGATTGCAAATTGTTTCATATTCCATGATGTCAAAAAAGCGTTAGCTTCAGAGAAAATATTGCAAATAATATGGAATTTATATAAATAAATCTTCATTGCTTTTCTTGGTTTTTTCTACTTCTGGATTATATATTTTTGAATTTATGTATTTTCAGCAGGTTAAGAAAGAAATACATTTAAATGCACTACCTTATCAAAAATTTTATAAGACGAATTGTATTTGAAAACTACATTTTGTTAGTTAAAAAGTTTGGTGTAAGCAAGAATTGTGAAGCATTTCTTAAAGCTTTGGAATACAAAATGTCACTAATATTTTCGCTGAAATATTAATGCTTAATATGAATATAAACAAGTTATGGGTTGAATTTGTGTATATTGTGTATGCTAGGTGACACAATAGTCTTTTGTTGCGTCTAAAAAGTTTCATAAATTTAAATTGTTTAAAATATGAACACAAAGGCATACAGAAAAATCAAAAAAAATTTTTTTCTAACAATTGATTTTTCATATGAATAAACACTATAATACTTTAATATTTGTTAGCATAAGCATAAAAGATTAAAGGTTGCAGTGTTCTAATGTAAATGCTAATATATATATATAT
>CABFPE010000022.1:34690-47964 GCA_900660155.1 Hofstenia miamia | reverse complement strand
TATATATATATATATATATATATATATATATGATGCTCTCTGTGTATGTAATTTTCGAAGGAGTTTAACAAAGCACAGAGCGCCTCTCAGCTTTTGCTAGTAAATTATTCTACTGGACGACCTCAAAATCCGGTGTTATACTAAATAGAGCATATAAAATCATATTTTCAAGTTATTATATCATTTATGTAGATTTCAATATGGAACGCTATTTACCGCCTTTTATAAATACATTTCTCAACAAAGCAGCTCTGAACACTGGATTTTAACCATGATGAACAGAGATGGCAAATTATGGTAGTAGTAATTTACTAGTAACTCATCAATAACCTACAAGTAACCTCGGTAACCTGATAAAATACTCTGATATCTTACTTATCCCATAATGATTGGGATATTTGTCTTTCAGTTATGTGCCCAGTTAGTAGCTCATTGTTTGTATGACTGCGAACGCGAATAAGCAATATAATATTGCTTGATTGAATACCGCTACATAGTAACATCGACTCCTGAACTCATGATTCACTTGAAAAGAGGTGCTACTACTAATCCCCAATAACCTGCCAACTCTAATGATGAAGCATTTGCCACTTAATTGTGGTTACTTAATAAATTAATCCTTTTCATTGAAGACAGGGAGAGCAAAAATTTGTAAATGTGCTAATATTTAATTAATGTTTTTAGTTATTTCTACTAAAATGCTTAACTAATAATGATATAAATACGTCCAAAGCTAAATACTATATTAATTTTATCTGTAAGTAATGTAAATATTCATAAACATATTAGAAAAGTCCATATAATTATATCCCCAAGCGCCTTTATAATTTAAATACAAATCTTATATTGCATAATATTTGCTAGAGGCTTAGCGAAGATATTCAATTAATTTGGATTAAAGAGCTTGATAGCAAAGAATTAAAATATTACCAAATCATTGATTTTATATTTAATTATTATATTAGCTTTGTATATTACAAACCTAATTATACCAATATTTGCAAACTAATGTGATATCCGGATTCAAAAATGTCAAGATTAAACAACATTTTCAATAATTCGAGTGAAATAATGGGGACAGAATTGCGGATAATTTAAAATTCATAATTTAAAAAATCCATACAAGTAAGAAAACTAATGAATATAAATTTGTTCTATTTCGCAATTTGACGTACTTTCTATAAAGCGAGCAATTTTGCTGTTCTGATGTAGTTGAAAAGATTTCTTACTTCGCGAGTATTGTTGTGAAACCTTGATCTGTAAAAAGAACGTGTGCGAACAATTTATCAGGAATAATTTAATAAGAACGATTAATAGAGGGTAAAGTACAATATCAATTCCTTCCATTAAAGCAAGGTTTTCATTTTCTTTGCAAAGGCTGAAACGCCCAAAAACAAAAACTGTATTGCTGTACTAGTGAAAATATATTAATCATTTCTTACATGCAATAGGTAATTCAAAGGATTAATGTAAACTGATGCTTAGTTTTTTAATTTGATGAAAAATTCATCAGTATTTTATGTCAGCAATTTTTCTCTAAGGATGTAAATTCGCATATATATATATATATATATATATATATTCTTCGGGATGTTACATAGCATAAATGACTATAATGTACATACAAAATTGTTAATAAATTTTAAAATATATATCATAATATAATGACAAGATTTCTTCTGTCAAATGCAAATTGTAAATTTTGTGACGCTGGGTTTTATACCCCACTCAACATGTTGTGTTGTGTACAAAACAAAGCTAAAGGTCTTACACAACGCAGCATGTTGTCTATTATGTTTTTTCCTTGATCAAATCTTGAAATCAATATTTTTCAATCTCAAAATGGTTGAATTTTGGTTTTTTCTTCTTCAACAATGAAAATTTTGCTATTTACCTGCTGAAAAACATAGAACATATATTGACCACATAGCAAAGGCATGGCCAGAGTCAAATTGCTGTTGGCATGAGAGCCAATTCATGCTCATACGATGATGTGCAAAGCAACTTTGAGTGCTTCAAAGCTAAAAAAGTGTATCTTAATGACGAGGGAAAATTCCTTGCTAGCATTGCTGACAAAAGTAATATTCTTAATTTGAAATAAAAATATTTAACTATAACAAATTTGCAAATAAGCAAAAAAGAGTTGTCTTCAAAGTTAGAGACAAAACCACCATCTTCAAATATGTTTTCTAAGCATACATAGAAAACTAATTTATTTTTTAGATATGATTGAAGATCTTAACTAGATATTTTATGCAATTTTCTTTGTAAGTTGGATGGCATATTATATTTCTGCCAATTTTTACATAAACTTCAATTGTAGATCAGGGATTGATTTTATTTTTCAAGAAATTGTAAGGCCTTAGCAAAAAGTATTATTATTGTTTCATTGAAGTGGAAACCGTGGGTGTAGTTGAAAAACTGTTTGAAGATTCTATTGATAATATTGATAAATATTGATTTCTATTATTGCACAGCGCTTAAGTTTATTAAAAAATAATTAAAATTTAATGAAGTAAAAATAATTTAGCAGTTTTCCGCTGCGAGAATGGTTGTTCAACATTTGGCATATTAAGAAGAATAATTTGTTAAATTTAAAAGTTACACTTCTTTTCAACTTGCTTTAGATATTTCTGATTAGAAATACTCTTTATCTCGCATAAGTGTACGCCACGTAGAATAGTAGTAACATTCACATACTCCCTAAAATTAATTGTTAACCTATATGTCTTAGAAATAAACCAGTCTCCATAATATATTTAAGTGTATTAAGTAGAATGTAGATATTTTTTTCATCAATTTTTAAGCTACTTACTTTAAAACATTATGAATAATAATTTATGAAATGATGACCATGAACTGAATATTTTAAGATTTTTCGAAATATTGTTTGGTTTGCAATTCATCCTAATGAAATTCCCAGTTATTCACAGGCTGCTGGATCATATTGCAATAATTGCCCTATCTGAAATTGCTAACGAAGAATAGCCTGTAGGGTTGTCCGCCCTATAGTGATAATATTCATATTAATTTTAGTATCACTTCCAATACTAAGACAAACATGTTTCCAAGCAAGCGCAAGTTTAAAAAAGAAAGCCCATCTGTAAAAATTTTCAACGCTACATTGTAAATCTGGAAGTTTGTTAACCTACTAAACTCATTTTTCATTTGCTAAGAAACCCCATTAACTGATTTAGATATAAAAACACTCTGAATCAATTAAAAATCGTGTTTTTTCCATTTATGAATTGACTACTAAAACACATACAAACACCTTTTGACATTTTATTTAAAAAGTTCAAGAAGAAAAAAAATTGAATCTTACAATTCCCTTAATTACTATTTAAAAAAGCAAAAGCTTCTTCAAATGTGTTTTTCGTAAAAAATTGTAACCTAATTTGATTAAGAAAATAATTGAATTGAAGTACAAATACTTTATGGACAGGTTTTAATAATTTTTGGACATTTGTGTGAATATTTATAATTAGGTTTTCCAATTTCAAATTTTTATTATAATTATTAAATTTTAAAGTGGTAGGTCCTCCTTAAACGGAAATAGAGCTGGACGATCACACATTTTTGGTCCCAACCTGTTTCTATATTTCAGTTCCAGTGTATTCATGTGAGAATTGGTCTTTTTGGCCTCGATCTGGTACAATTATTTCTGGTCCCATACTGAGATGTAATCTACAAGTGATTTCACATTTATTAATCAAAATGAATGCTGAAGGAAAATAATACAGACATATTTTAGCAAATACAATCCAAAATAATAGTAAATAATAAATCAAACTGGTTCCAACCCCAGTTATGCAGGATACTATTTTCAGGAAATTCTAAATGGCGCTCCTATATGAAATTGCTTTCTACTATATGCTCGGAAGTGCATTAAACGTAATTTTCAAATATTAGACTTTGTCATAGAAAGTACACATTCTAATCAAGTTAATACAATGAGGAATCTATCCATCCATGTAATTATAGTAGTAATATTGTGTCTGTGTGCTTATGTGCATGCGCTTTTTAAAATATAAAGTATCAATTATGTGCTTTGTGTATTACACTAAGTTATACCTACTTTCTGCCGGAGTAACCCAGATGATGTTTACCAGCTTCAATTGTGTTTTTCCTGTTCATTAGTTTCCATCAAACTCGCTTGCGTCGAATGCAGTGAAGTCCGAATATTTACTTGTTGCATCCCTACTAGTCCCCTTCCGGAGATTGAAATAAGCATTGGTGATAACAATTTAATTCCTTCATCAGCAAAGAGAAATCTTGGTGTTGCTTCGGATTTGTTTCTGCCATATCGTGAGAATGTTCACACCGGGGTTTGAATTGGGTTGGGTCTAAAGTTGCGTCGAGCTCGGCTTTGGCCGGATTTTTGACATGGCAATTTAGGCCTGGTCTTGGGCCTAATGTAGAATGAGCGCTGTACAAGTTTTGTAAAATTATTTCCACCGCAGAGAAAAAAATTCACCTCTAGCCACCACAATGTTAGTTTTTTACCGCAAACCACCGCAATAAATAAAATTTTACCGCGTTATGCCGCAAAAATGGCGATTTTTATCTTTTTTATGAAAAGACAGATATTTCTGAAATGTTTTTAGGGTAATAGATCATTCGTAGAGAAGCTTAAAGCCAATTTTTTTTAGTAATATTAAATATGACATATGTAAAAAAATACTTCTAATATTTTGTATGTGAAATCTTTTAGTTCTGCGACAGAAACAGGTTTTTGCGAAATACTTAAAGATTTTTAATCTTAGAACAAAACGCGTAACCTATATAACTTTAATGCCACTGCACGTTGTTTTCATTTTACTGCTAACCACGGCAATTGTGTAAATCGCTACCGCAGCTCAGCACACCGCGGCATACAATGTTATTCAACGGTATTGCCGCACCGCACTCATCTCTAGCCTAATGTTTTAATTGGTATTTGGAATACGTGAAAAAATTCCCTTGAAATCAAACTTTGCAAATGACAAAAACACTCTTTATGTGAAATCCGCACTGCATTGTTGGCTGGCGCAATACTTCTAACATCTAAAGTTCCCTGGTACAAGCAAAGATGTAAGTTGATATAAGTTGACAGAGAATTTTAGTAATTGAATAAATTTAAACTGATAAGTTCTCTGAATGATAAATGCCCATTTCAATCCTATGGTAGTGATTAGTTGTGGCAATTCTTATGTTACTAAGTGGTTGCAGTAGGAAAAAATTATGAAACAGAACATATATGATACCTTTGCTTGGCCTTAGGATATAGTAATCAGAGGGGGTTGCAATATTTTAAGGGGTGGGTACTTCAAAGAATAGTATTATTATAATGGCTCCAAATACCAATATTTTGTCACCTTCTGGTATGATTAGCGTATTGTTGCAACCATGCATTTAAGTATAAATAAACAAAAATACAAACATAATATTTATATTTACTACCTTATATTCTAATGAATATGTTGTTTGGATATGCAGGAAAATGTTATTTTCATTAAAACATTACATAAAATTTGTAGTAAAAGAAATTAACGACATTTTAAATGAAATTTTTGTAAAAACTTGTCAAATTCTTTTAGTGAAACTATAGTACTTTTGTAGAACGTGTAAAAATGCACATACAAACTAAAATAAATATAAATTTTATTTTCATATAGAAATAATATTTGAGCAATGCTTGGATAAAAGAGTAGCATAATATAAATGCCCTTCTTGTGGTTTCTTTAAGTTTGTTTAATACTAATTGCAATAATAATTAATATCTAGAGATTAAACATATTGATAAATCTTTGTCAGTTATTTCAACACTAGCGATTATCTCAATTAGCATTTTTATGTTTTTTTTAAAAAAATGTCTAAGTAAAAATTAAAATCATTTATAAAAGCAGAAGCCACCTTTCATTTACATTGTGCACCCTCGGTTTTTGAGATTATATTATTTTGTAAGATGAAAGTGTTTAACAATTTTAAGAAGAATGCAACAAAAAGATAAAAGAATTACTAAGCAATGTAAGGGTAATCTATGCACAAATTTAAAACAATTTAGAAAATGTTTGTCAACAATGGTAACATTTGTGAAAGTTCAATACTATTTTGGTAGCCAAATGCAATCATTTACAGGAGGGGCTCAGATCTGCTCCAGGAAGGGTTGAACTCCCTAACCCCCAAGCCTACGGCCCTGTATGATATGTTTATTGTATTAAGATTAACTAAGCATTTTGAATTTCAAAAGAATTGAATTAACATTGTTGCTGAACTGAGGTTATCTACTGAAATTGAGTTAAGCCAGCCAAGAATGCAGCACCAATCTAATGCATTTATTCAACCTTCTCTACAACAAGTTTTCACTACATGCTTTAAAATCTAATGTCATTGCTACCAGATAGGCCTTTATCTCATGAATTCAACCTACCCAAAATGCCTCAGTATTGTTCAGGATAAGTTAGTGGCAATGCACAAACGTGCTGTTGCCTGATAACTTTGGAAATTATACAACAGGGAGGCACCAAAGGAAATGGATGTGATCAACTTGCTCTCTACTTGAAAGATAAATTACGTTTAGTTTCTATATGAACCTTAACCCAACTTCTAAACTATTATGATTTATTAATCTCTGAATTGATAAAAATGCGTAATTTTCTGAATTGGCAATATTCCAAATATTTGGCAAATAATTGCCAAATTATCCAAATTTTTACAATTTGTAAATTCATAAAATTCCGGCATATTTGAATAAATAAACGCTGTAAGTAGTATATAAAACTATTTCAAACATTTTTGAAACAATATAAAATAATTTTAACTTTTCATTGAATATTATTATAAACAATTAAAATATTTATATATCTAAGAATAATATATGCAACATTTCAATAACCAATTATCACTAATTTTAGACTAGTATTATCAGTTGTGATCTTTTACGTTTTTATATTCGTACCAGAAATAATTCTTAAATCTAACATAATTAAAAATGTTTAAATTATAATTCATTGTTGCCAAAATTTTGAGATGATTGTTGCGGAGTATAAACAAGCTAAATGGGCATAATTGTCTATCTGCACTAGTTTGAACATAGAATGTTAACTGACATGTCAATGATATAATGCAATTTGTAGGCAGTTGATTGCTTTATGTTAATCATGACAGTCTCTACATCAGTTGTTTAGACTGTACTGCATACTTTGAGAGCAATTTGATCAACTGCTCTTTTAAATAACTAAAGATAAATACTTTGTATAAGTGTATGAATGTAATTGGCTGATAATTCTCATAAATTCTAAAAAATACACTTAGCCTCAAATTTGGAAAGTTTGTCAAGTATTTATTTCGTATGATGAGTCTGGTGATCAATGCGGTTTCTAATAATTGGTCAACTTGAACGCCCCAGCACATTTTTAAATGGTTGAAAATTCAGATCAACAATATTTTCTAGCACTAAAATATCTAGTGCTTAAAAAATTATCTTGATCATTTTTCATATTTATGTATCAAAAACGTAATAGATCTTCGAGTTAATAATGAATTTATTTTATACCTGTCTAAATTAAAACAAATTAATAATTTAAACATTTCTGAAAGCATTAAATCATATAACTCAATTCCAATTAATGTTGAAATTGGATTATCATCATCTGTGGACTTTCTTTTAGTTATGGAAAGGGGAATGCTTGCGACCCTACCTCTGCTGATATAAAATGAGTTTGGACAGTCTGTCTACAGAGAAAGAATGAATTGCATATTTATAGCATAAGTAGTAACGGGATGAGTTACTTTGGAGGCTAATTATCATGTAGTGACTAAATAACTTTCTTGATAGGTTTCCTGAAATGGCTTACTGAACTTCTTTGTTCAATGTTAGTGTAGTACGTTAAAATTAATGAAATTTAAAGCCATCAATAACCAAGTGCTATATTGCTTGTTGAACTTAGTCATGTTAGTAAAAGCAGAAATTAATATGTTGCAAAATATGCATATTATATACGGGCGGAGGGGGTGATTCCCTCTCTGGGGAGGATAATTATCCCCCAGAACAACAGCATTAGTCTAATACACAATAAAGTAGATTAGATTAAAATATATTTAGTGATATATTTAAAAGCAAATCTATCATTTCTAAAGATGATTTATGCATAACGATATTCAGAATACTTGCGCGATCACAGCATCATTCACCTGATATAAGGGGCCTTGCTAGTTTTTGAATCTATGAAACACTTGTTCACTTCTAGTAATGGTGCTTTTGTTTAGGAAATGCATTTATCTCAATAAGACCAACTATCCACTGCACATATGTCCTTACGACATGTATAATAGCCAATTAAAAACAAAAATTACGCAAAAATGTTGATTGCATACTAAGAAAAATATATGAAATGGGTGTTCTACAGTTAAATCTACTGATGCTGTTTGACAAAATTCATGAGCCAGTATCTTTTCATTCTTTGACAGATTTGGCAATTTACGTACTGTATACACTGAAGACAATGGTTTCACAAAGACTTTATCTAGTTCAGCCTTTATTTCGTGAATCCAATGAACTAATTACAAAAAATAGGTATCCCTGCTTAATTTAGAAAAATACATCATTTTTTGCTATCCTTATAAAAGGAAAATGCATTCCCTAGTGAGAAGCGATGTCAGAAATTTCGAGTTTGATCTCAGGATTTGCAAAACTCATTTTAATTTTACAAGCTGCTATAATGGTTTTCATGCCTGAATCAGCTTATAGATATTCATTTTGAGGTACACAAATGATCCTTTAAGCAAGTGCACCATCAAGTAACACGTGTCTGTTTTAGCATGCATATTTAAAAATCAGTTTTACTTCAAGCAATTTTCACATAAGTGCGTAAATTTAAAGTTCGAAACAAGCTTGAATTATCGTGATTTGAAGTCAGCGAACTGCCTTTTTCATATATGTAACTTCGTCTATTATGCAAACCAAAAATTCCTGTTTGTGGTCACATGAAGGCTTTTCAATTGAATCTCTAATAAATTAATATATTTCTTCTAAAATCCTCAATGACTAAGAAGATTTTGGTGTTTCTTTTAAACTTATTACAATCTATTGTTGTCAAACATGATATCTGTTTGTTTTTTCAAACAATTATGCATTTGAGTTGTATATTACTGTAGATATGCAAGAAACAGTGTGGCTATACTAATAACTTAGATTGGGGTTAGCAAGATTTTATTAGATTTTAATGTCTTGTCATGAATTTTTACTCCATAAATTTCAAACATAGTTAAACATAATTTTGTTTGAATTTAAAAATAATATTATGTTAAGCAATCAGGGAATTTTTGAAATATTTTCTTGATCCTTTAACACATTTTTAACCTTGTTTACTAAGAAAACTAATGACGATATCAAAAATTTTAAAGTACCACCCAGATAGAAAATCGTCCCCCTGTCCCGTGACCTACCGCAATCCTATTGAAGAACACTGCTACTCGAAGTTTGCATTCGCAGGCACATTTGGTGATGATCATCTGAGTTTGCACATTTCATAACCCAATGGGGCTATGTTAATCACATAGCCTTTAAGCATTGTATATAACTGAGCAAAAACTATTTATAAGATCGGAATTTTCAATTAAAGTTTTCTTTTCAAGTATTAGACATTAGGACAAATTTCCATTAAAACACGTTCGCTAATAGACACTCTCAAACCTTAAGATTTGCAAATTTTCTAATGGGTTTGAAAAAAATTTTTTTAGAAATTTTTAGCGGTTTGTCTGCCTAAATGGAGGCGAAGCTATTTAAGGTTAGAAGAGTGAGATACTGTTATTTTGTAGCACAAATATTTTCCAATGTGATACCCCGTCAACCAAACAACAAAGAAGCATCATACCACTTATAAAAATTTATGTGAAAAATATTTTGCCTCAGAAGTCCTCAGTTCTTATGCCTTCATCCACGAAGTCTGACATTGTGAATGGCACACATTAATTACATTTGGGTTGTTCATCTATTAAAAATATTATATTTGATATTTGTAGTTGCTCCCAAGAGGCATGGAGAGCATCACAATGTTTTTCAAAAAATATCTATCCAAGCCCAGGAATGCTCTTTACCACAAATGGGCAGATTTACCCATATATGTGTCAATACCTAAGAGTTCCAATTTTAAAAAGAGGCCTGAACCATTTTTTTATATTCGTTTTCATGATTTGTTGATACAATGCTATAGGAAATTAAGAATTTCTCTAAATTTTATTTATTAACATCATCATCTTCATTTTGCTAAATTAGATAGAAAATTATTTTTTATGGAAGAGATTTTTACTAATAAAGGGTGTTCTTTGATGCCCATATGTAAACGTTGAGAAAATTACTGTAAATTTCAATTATAACTTGAAAATTTTTAATCTTTTAAGCTCTTAACTGCTATGGAAGAGCATTCTACATTACATTAGAAAATAATTTATTATTCCTTATTGTTGCTTTTTAAGAGGCACGATTAAACATTAATATCATGCTGAAACAAGAACATTTTGTAAATAAAAAATATCCGTTTCTTATGAAATTTACTAATGCCAATGAAATCATTTAATGCATTATACATTGTAGATACTATAGGACATTTATGGACACTGCTTAGTAACATATTACTAAAATACATCTATATCTTAATAATAAAAATTATTTGATAAGTATAATATTGGAAGATGAATTTATTGCAATAATCTAATTGTCAAAATATAATATTTTATATATATATATATATATATAAATCTACTTCAATTTATTTGCACTTTTATAATTTAGGTTGAAAATATATTTTGGACGCCATCTATCGATTAAATAATAGGAAAAAATATCTGTATCAAATACTCTTAATTGAAGAAAATACAATTTTGTGAATAATAAATATAATTGATCGGACCTACAGCATAATATATTATATACAGTGTTGAATCTAGGATTAAGATTCCGGGGTACCGGTTCTATCTAAAGAGGTGCAGCTAAATCATAGCATGGACTAGAGTTGGAATGAATGATACATGTTATTGACATTTGAAAATTGGAGATTTATTGTTGCAGGGTATCGAATTACACTAAGGTTATGAATATTTCTGAACGTTTCTACATATATCACTTAGCTGTTAAAATAATATACGAAATATTTTTCTGACAAATAGTTTTCTAACAATACCGAGTTTGATTTTCATTTGGTAATTGTGCAAAAATAGAAAAATTACTTTAAATATGTTTTATGTTTGTTGTTATGGATATAACAGAAATTAAAGCAGATCCTCATCTATTGCTTTGCAAAGATACTGCTAAATAAATTTCAGGTTTAACCTACAAAAAATAAATTATGACTCTACTCATGAAATTTCCATAACATGTTATTATATATATAACTATATTATATCACAGTATGAAGTTGTCAAAAATGAAATATTCATAAAACAGTTTTTGTCAAAGTACATTTGGAAAATATATGTCAATATTGAAACTTTTAAAACATTAGAATATGGAGATTTCAATTGTATTCAATTAACAGTAGGCAATTGTATTTTGAATGTAGTATACAATTCTTAAATGGTTTATATTTAAAAGTTGTTTTCAACACAAAACGTCAAAACTCAAACTCGATTTTTCGGAAATATTTGCACTTAAATATGATCCAAAATATTATTTTTAAAATTTCTGAGAGTAGACTAACGAAATTGTAGTGTTTATGAAACTGATATGCACGTATTGAGTTGAAGAATTTTAAAATGATTTAAAATGTGAAGAAATATTAAATCTTTGGCAATTGAAAATGCCTCTTACGATCATTAATCTATATGTATTAAGATGTTGTAGCCTATATGTCTGCAGACGATTAATTTATTACTATTTACATTAAAAGAACTGTTCCATCTCCAAGGTCTTTGCATTTTAAATTTAAGGTCATTTACTTATATATATATTTTCTAATTTTCTAAAGTTCTTTTAATTTAATCCATTTTTCTATTTTTAAATACAAATTCATTTCCATTGATTATTTAATGATTTACAATTGTGAAATCCATTCTAAAACACACCCCAGTAAAAGATAAAAATATATAAATGTAAAATTATTTAATTGAAGCCTAAAAATATCACATTTGACAATCAGGTATCATATATATTTGCATTTATTTAGGGAAAATTATTTTCAGCACATTCTAATAGACTATTATGAATATTTTGGTAAGACAATTTGGGAAAGTGCTCAGTGCATTCAAATGTTGGTTGGAAATTTTATCAGCAGAAAATTTTCCCAAATCATCTTATAAAATATTTTCTTTAATAGGTGATACTTATTGATAATTATAATTTTAGAAAAATTCAAGTTTTTTGAAAAGAATTCAGTTTGACATTATTCTCTTGAAAGGGATTATCAATTTACGTATAGAAAAAGCCTTTGATTTTGTTTACAGACACACTTATTGTTTTTCTTGATAAAGTCATGTCCAATTAAAATGACAAGAAAACAACTGTTGTCAGCATGAACTTTTCAAATTTCAGTACAGAATTTAAAACTATTGGTGTTCATTGATCGGAATTTTGATGATGATAAAAATGGTTCAGTAACTAGCGGAAAATTCTTACTTCTATTTGGGGGTAGCTCTATAAAATATACTGTAATTTACTAAACACGTTACCAGCCTAATTCAAAATCTATATCATGTTACAAATACAGTCATATACACATGTAGCCAAATTTTTAAATCCTGAAAGTTGCTGGTACATGTTCAAAACAGGCATTTTCCAATAATCACTTATGTTACACCAAGTGTAAAACATATTGACATGTCCAAGACTCTGTGATTACTTGGAACTCACAATGCCTTGTATGCTGCCCATAACATTGGTCTCGACGTTAGAGCTTGTTATGCATAACTAATGTATATATGTGTAATACATTTTGATAAATTATTATCAATTCTTGTTTACAAGTCCTTTTAATTAGATGTTTAGACTAAGCCTGCTCGTAATGGCAGTCTAAATTTATGAATTTCAATATTTATAAAGATCATTCTAAGAATTGCATAGTGGTCGTATTTATAGATCTTGTAATGATGTGCTGCTTGATACCACACAAAATGGTTTCAAAAATTTGATTCACCTGGAATTTTGAAGAAATATATAAGAACAATTTCTCCTTGTATTTTGTATTTAATGGAAAATTAACGGTTTGCTTGAACTATCTAATGTTGGAAATAACATGATATATTTAAATATTTAATGAAATATACATCTTATATATATATATATATATATATATATATAT
>CABFPE010000021.1:2607874-2619388 GCA_900660155.1 Hofstenia miamia | reverse complement strand
TGTCAAGAATCAAAGCAATATCTGAGATTTAATTATAAAATAGTTTACCGAAAAGTTTGAAATCTTTCAGAGTAGCTGTCTTTGTTTCAGCAATGTGAAATTTTATTTGAGATTACGTTGAAATGTTTTTCAAGCATGGTGTGCAAACGAAACACATCGTCAATTGGATTGCTGTGTGAGACAAGGTAATAAATCAAAGAGGCTTCACTTGATATGCAGACAAAATCAATCCAACGCGCAGTGTATTGTGATTACAGAGATAATGTTAATCCTTAATCTTTTGTGTTTATTGAGAAAAATACCTGTTTCACAGACATAACTTTCATTTATTACAATAGCATTAGTAAAGAATTTTCTTTAAGTACAGGAGGATATAAATTAACAGTAGAAATCATCTTGTCAAATGATTTTTATTAATGTGTATTCTATATATTGCGTAATCTTTTCAGCAAATATGAAAATTTATTGTTCAACTACATAATAAAATTTGTAGAATGCCTTAATATGGGTATTTACGTTAGATATTAAATAAAATACATAAAAACAAAACCATTAACTCCTCGAAATACGAAAAACTCTGAATATACAACAAGGAAATGTCGAATTTAAGTGTATGTACGTTTTTCTTTCTCCTTTTTTAAAAAGATACTAAAACTGTCATAAAATTTGGATTTTGTTAAATGTCTATGACGAAAAGATATATTCCTTCATTTTAACACATTATTCAGTTTTCACAATGATTCAAGTGGTGACAGTTGAATTCATTCAATAATGTAAGTTATTTTTGTATTTTAAAAAGTTAATATTACAAATTTTGTTTCATTTGATTTTGAATTAAAAATTTACTTCTTTTCATGCAAACTGTGTACGATTATGTGTTTTGTAAAATCAATCAATTTAATCATTTTGCGTAAATGTATTTTTNTTTATACTAAAACTGTCATAAAATTTGGATTTTGTTAAATGTCTATGACGAAAAGATATATTCCTTCATTTTAACACATTATTCAGTTTTCACAATGATTCAAGTGGTGACGGTTGAATTCATTCAATAATGTAAGTTATTTTTGTATTTTAAAAAGTTAATATTACAAATTTTGTTTCATTTGATTTCGAATTAAAAATTTACTTCTTTTCATGCAAACTGTGTACAACTATGTGTTTTGTAAGATCAATCAATTTAATCATTTTGCATAAATGTATTTTTTATGAAAAAGTGTTAGTCTTTTTATAATTAAAAATGTTTGCGAGTTTCATGACATATAATTGATTTGGTTTTGAAATGCGCTATGTATTCATTTGCGATTATCAAAATTTACTCGTTGACTGAAAAGAAATGCANTTCGAATTAAAAATTTACTTCTTTTCATGCAAACTGTGTACGACTATGTGTTTTGTAAAATCAATCAATTTAATCATTTTGCGTAAATGTATTTTTTATGAAAAAGTGTTAGCCTTTTTGTAATTAAAAATGTTTTGCGAGTTTCATGACATCTAATTGATTTGGTTTTGAAATGGGGCTATGTATTCATTTGCGATTATCAAAATTTACTCGTTGACTGAAACAATGCGAATGTTAACGTTTTAACATTGTAAAGCTGTGTATAGCATTGAAAGCGTTTTGTTTTTAGTTTAGAAATTTTTGAGATTCATTTTCCACTTTGTAGATCAATACATAAATGCACATGTTAGGAATAATATTATCAACGATTTTTATATTCTTTTTTAAGGTTTATACAATACGTGTGTTATTATCTAATTTTCTCAGAATTCTGCATCTCATGACCATTTGAAAATTCATACAATTTATTATTTTGAAAAGCAAGAAAATGATAATTTTTTTTTACTGCACTTTGTGTCAAGCCGAGGTATTTATTTGTTGTGAGATTTTGTTATTTCAGTTGGCATCTCATAAATGTTTAATACTATTTGGGAAAGCAAACAAATTTTTATTATGTAAAGACTAATAAATATATCATTTTTTAACCACATACACTTTCTGTGAAACAATTCAAACCTTTGTTAAACATTGATTGTATTCAGCGNATAGCTTTCATTTATTACAATAGCATTAGTAAAGAATTTTCTTTAAGTACAGGAGGATATAAATTAACAGTAGAAATCATCTTGTCAAGTGATTTTTATTAATGTGTATTCTATATATTGCGTAATCTTTTCAGTAAATATGAAAATTTATCGTTCAACTACATAATGAAATTTGTAGAATGCCTTAATATGGGTATTTACGTTAGATATTAAATAAAATACATAAAAACAAAACCATTAAGGCTTCGAAATACGAAAAACTCTGAATATACAACAAGGAAATGTCGAATTTAAGTGTATGTACGTTTTTCTTTCTCCTTTTTAAAGTTTATACTAAAACTGTCATAAAATTTGGATTTTGTTAAATGTCTATGACGAAAAGATATATTCCTTCATTTTAACACATTATTCAGTTTTCACAATGATTCAAGTGGTGACGGTTGAATTCATTCAATAATGTAAGTTATTTTTGTATTTTAAAAAGTTAATATNCGTTATCGAAGAATAGTTTTGCATAGCGAAATTGAATATTTTTACTTGTATATAAAATTTTTTTACCTATTTATGAATGTCTAACATTAATTGTTATATTGAAAATGCAATCTCTTTTTGGTTAATTTGTTCTACCTGTATTATCTTCAAATAGTTTGTTTTCCCGAAATAAACCATTGTATGTGTACCCCTTTCGAAAATATGGAAAAATGATAGCATTGACGAAAACGAAATGTGTGATAGCAAGGAATATTTTTACAAAATGTGAAATATGTTTTTGAAGTCTCTCAAAACGATATAAGCAATGTATGTATAACCTTTTTGAAATTATGAAAAATTTGATATGTGTGCTTCGCCATTGCGTCCTGTGTTTTTACGTGCAGTGGAAAATTAGTTTGTAATGTGTATGTATCCCACAAAGGATTGTAAAAAATAAGCNAAATATGGAAAATTGATAGCATTGACGAAAACGAAATGTTTGATAGTGAGGAATATTTTTTGAAGTCTCTCAAAAACGATATAAGCAATGTATGTATAACCTTTTCGAAATTATGAAAAATTTGATACGTGTGGTTTGCCATTGCGTCCTGTGTTTTTACGTGCAGTGGAAAATTAGTTTGTAATGTGTACGTATCCCACAAAGGATTGTAAAAAATAAGCGGCAATGGAAAAATCACAAAATGCGATGTCATGTATACATGTGGGTGTAATGTGTGTTATAACAAAGTATATTTTACAAAATGCAATGTTATGTATATTAGGAAAAATGTAATGCAAACAAATGTGATATTAACTAAGTGAAATTAGTCATTACAAACAATAAACCGGAAAAATTATATCAAAACAGTGTAAATTTGGGTGTGAATCATTTAAGGAGGTCCAAAAATTTGGGCATGAATCATTTTAAGCAGGTCCGAATGTGCTAATTAAAAATGCATTAGCGGGCTGTATCTAAAAATCAATTAGCAAGATCTTCAAAGCACTTAGCGCCAAGTATCAATTAGATGACTCAGCGGTTCAACCACCCCCTTCGATATTCACGGTCTGTCACGTGACATGTGACGTCATAAGCTCTCGACCAATCAGAGGCGTTTGTTTGTCGTCTTCTTCACTCGGCCTCTACTACTATTTTTGTATTTTAAAAAGTTAATATTACAAACTGTCATAAAATTTGGATTTTGTTAAATGTCTATGACGAAAAGATATATCCCTTCATTTTAACACATTGTTCAGTTTTCACAATGATTCAAGTGGTGACGGTTGAATTCATTCAATAATGTAAGTTATTTTTGTATTTTAAAAAGTTAATATTACAAACTGTCATAAAATTTGGATTTTGTTAAATGTATATGACGAAAAGATATATTCCTTCATTTTAACACATTGTTCAGTTTTCACAATGATTCAAGTGATGACGGTTGAATTCATTCAATAATGTAAGTTATTTTTGTATTTTAAAAAGTTAATATTACAAACTGTCATAAAATTTGGATTTTGTTAAATGTCTATGACGAAAAGATATATTCCTTCATTTTAACACATTATTCAGTTTTCACAATGATTCAAGTGGTGACGGTTGAATTCATTCAATAATGTAAGTTATTTTTGTATTTTAAAAAGTTAATATTACAAATTTTGTTTCATTTGATTTCGAATTAAAAATTTACTTCTTTTCATGCAAATTGTGTACGACTATGTGTTTTGTAAAATCAATCAATTTAATCATTTTGCGTAAATGTATTTTTAAAAGTGTTAGTCTTTTTGTAATTCATAACCTAATACGAACCACGATTCAGGCTACTAACCATCCAGCGTTATGCATCACACTGGTGCCTACAATAAATACAGAGTGCGTGATCACTGAAGGATTCAAGGATATAAGTCTTATATATAGTTTCCGAATTGGATAAAATCAATTAATGTCGTTTTTCGAGTGGGAGTTTGAGTGTTGATTATTATTAAATTTTAAATAGTGCATAATTCTTTCAATGATTTTCTTCATAAAAATTGAAATAGTTAATATTAAAGTCAACTAATATGTTTAGTGAGTAGTTATTGCTGGGCATACTTGAAATTTCATTGCATTTATACTTTATATACTCTACAAGAAAGTTCTTATTTGGATTATAATTAACATTAATTAATTCATTTTCTGAAGAATTTGTAGGTGATTTAATTTCGATCCATAATGATTCAAAAACATAAATATCTGATTCAAATTCTTGTGTTGTAAGATNTGGTTGGCGAGGTATACAATGCTGGGTTGTATTCAATAGCGCAGATGTTGTTTTTAAACAATGGAAATGTGTGTCAGCTTCCATTCAATTCAAAGTGTGTGGTTCATTTGGTCTACATAAATAGTTGCTTCTGCTCTGGTCTGCAAACATTGATGTTTATCTGGTCTATGAAGATTGATATTTCNTTAACATTAATTAATTCATTTTCTGAAGAATTTGTAGGTGATTTAATTTCGATCCATAATGATTCAAAAACATAAATATCTGATTCAAATTCTTGTGTTGTAAGATGCTGCTTTAGCATAAGAAATTGTGGGTTGACGCAAGGAATCGTATTGATTTGGGACAGTGGAATGAGTGGGAAAGAAGTTACTTAGATTACGAATGAAGACTGAGAGACCTTTATCAGACAGGTGGATGCCATCATACGCAAGAAGAGTGGAATTTATAGAGCGTGGCGAAAGAAGGAAATGATCAAAGACTGGAATTACACTAAGATAATGTTGAGAGAAGCTTCTTATGATTTTATTGCAGTGCTTAATTGTGAAGTTCTTTGAGAGATTGTGATCAGCACAGACAGGAGTGATTTCGAAGAGGTAGATGTCGTGAGGTGTGAATTTCTTCCTGACTTCTGAGATGATGTTGTGTAACTTTGGACGGAACGTGTAGGAACTGCAATTGAGTGTCGACATGTGTACTTTCGTATTGCGCGATTTTTTGCGTTAGTGGTGAGGTGCTACTTCCTGGGTATGAATGAATGGGTGTTACTTGATTTTGAGGAAGACGATGTGTACGAACTTTTTTTAGCATGCTACTTCCTATGATGAGTGTGGTTGCTCCTGTTTTCATCTTTTTAACGGGTGGTTTGAAGTTGGAATTTGCTTTTTTGCAGTCGCTATTCTGGGAAGGAGAAGAGTTTGGGTGTTGAAGGTATACCTGGTGGAGTGACGATGATTTCTTTTTGAGTCTTTGTGCGTTGAGAGAGTTACTTTTGCGGTGTTTTTTCGACGTTTGAGGGTGTGGATAGTGAAAACTTGAAAAGAAAGAGAAGAGCTTCGGCGGCGTTTTCTTGATTTAGGCGGGCAAACATTTGATGTAGCGATGTTTTGTTTTATTCTGTATCAAAGCGCTGGCCGCATCGAGTTTAGCAACGCCACCAAACAGCGAATTGTGAATCGCTTCTGGGAAAGCGGGGGAAACCCGACCGTTCTCCGCAAGAGCTGACATATATAAGAATAATTTAAGCGAAATTACAATATTGAATTTGAAAGTGTAAAAAAATAGTAATTTTAACTTAGTACTAAGCTATATTCATTCAAAGAATCTATTTGCACGCTTAATACAATGATTATTTACTTGAAATGGTTTGCCAGTTTTATGAGATTGTTAGCATGGAATTTATATAACACAGATAAAGTCTTAAATTGCATATATTTTTTTCAAAATTATTATTTTCTAGATATAAATCTCATATATAAAACTAGAAATTCCTATATCGATAGTAAGATGTCATATCTAAAATAGTATTTCAAGAGATAATTCACTCAATTGTAGGATCTCACGATGAAATTTTTTGATTAAAAGAGAAAAAATTACCTAAATAATAAGAAATTATTTATTTCTTGATGTTTTTATATGAGTATGAAAAATTCATTTTTTATATATAATATATATATATATATATATATATAATAGTGGATTCAATTTTAAAATTTATTTATGTAGCATTTCATTTAAATATATAAAATACCAATTGTTAAATGCAAATGAAAACCAAAACTTTGGATTGATTAGAAAACTACACCTTAGATTGAATAAAATCTTATCATATACAATTATTTTAGTTAACTATAAAGTGTAGTTTATAGTTATGTAAAAAAATTTCTGGGAAAATATTCTGACGATGATCAATAAAAGATCGAAACGCGTCAAATAGTGGATTCAATTTTAAAATGCATTTATTTAGCAATTCATTTAAATATATATATATATATATATATAAAATATAATATATATATATATATAAATAATATATATATATAATAGTGGATTCAATTTTAAAATTTATTTATGTAGCATTTCATTTAAATATATAAANGTGGGAAAGTAAAACTAAAAAAATGTATGTTAATGTGGGAAATTAAAAAATGTAAGTTAATGTGGGAAAGTAAAAAAGTAAAAAAATGCAAACTAAATTAGGCCACATAAATAACACAATATCCACGACCTCTCAGGTCAAAGGCCAACCCTCTCGACCAATCAGAAAAAAGTGAGATCCTACGCTTATATATATACTACTAATAGTGTATTATTCAGAAGCAAAAAATACAGGTGCAGGGTATTTAGAAGACAGGTCACTAAGAATTTTGAGAAACAAATATCATTAAAGTAAGCTGATGTATCTAAAATAGTAATGCATTAATTCGCCCATCCAAAATTACTTGTGCTTCCATGTCGAATTAGTCTTTCTAAACGTGCAAATGTTGGTAAATTGGTAAACAAAGTTAATAGTGTATTATTCACACACAAAAAATACAGGTGCATGGTAATTTGATCTTTTAACATTAAAAATGAAAAATGTGCTTGAATTCCCTGCTCCAAAAATCATAATGCTTTCAATCTCCTGCGTGTCAAGACAATTATTTGATAAACAAATCTTTTAAAGTGAAACCGTTGTTAATTGAGGTGAAACATGCTTCAAATTGTGCTTTCATCGTGGAAAAACCAAAAGAATCTATGATTATGTTGTGTAAAATGTAGACTAGCGAATATATCACATTTATAGCTAGCATTGGTTGTTGCGTTTGGATATATCTTTCCATAAAATCCTAGAATATTTCCATAATTAAACAAATTCTAAACTGTTCAGCAATGAACAACTCATAAAGTGATATGTATTGTACATAACAAGGTTCTTCTGAAACTGAGTTAAGTTCACTGAATATTACAGAACATGATAATTTCTCCTCTGTCTTTACCAACTTTGCATCATTCAGTTGTTTTAAGCCAGTATTAATAAACCAACCAGATAAATTCTTTTGTTTTGCCATCATTTTGCTGCAATTTATACACTTAATGTTCATATAGAGTTCGTTTTTTCACTTCAATTGATTGTGATGTTAGTAGTTTTTGAATAACTATTCATTAAATATATAATAATGTAAAATTTACCTTGAACTCTCCTTTTTACAATGAACGACAGACATTCTAACATGTTTTACTGTATTAGCAAATTATTAACATGCTAATAGATATAACAATCTCTTTATGTAATGATTTGAATATATCTTATCCACTGCTGTAATTGATTTAACCATTCAGGGCACTATGTGTTTAATATCCCATTTTCATGATTAATCATGAATGTTTGATAGAATAGAAACCCCTGCTATGTGTTATAAACCATTGAAATCTCCAACATACATAGAGAATTTCACATTTCAAAGCATAAGAACGACTTACCACAGTCAATAAGAAGGCAACCTCTGCAATTAAGCTCTCCACAAAGATATATTATTGCATTAAAAACACATTGTTCTAGTTAAAACGATGGAATTTTCACCATTTCTGTCTGCTAATGAGCTTTGTTGAAATTATATGTTATATTTCTAAGATTGAAGTAAATTAAACACAGTTGTTGTAAAATGATATTACATCTGCCAATGTTTTACTGTAAATACAGGCATGGAAAAAATAAATCTGACAAGGAATATATATTTACACCTTCCAAATCAAATTGCACCCTAAATTTTATATAAAATTACGTATTTTAATGATACTTGAATTTTTTTTGAAGCAAATACACCTCTATGGTTTAAAATACCAATTAATTTCCATAGAACTCAACTCATTTATTATTAAACACATTATTATTAAACACATAAAATCAATTGCAATGCTAGATCAGATATATTTGAGCCAAAACGTTAAGAGATGTAAATTTAATAATTACTAGGGAATGTGGGTGTGCATCTGATCATTATATCTAGTAACATATCAATAATTCGCTAAAACAACAGAAACCTATTAGTATGCCAACCATTCATTGCAAAAAGGAAAGTACACAGAAAAATTTTTAGCCATGGAATTATATATTTAATGAAAAAAAACAGCAAAATTATTGAGTGCAACAAAAACATTGTTCAATTTTTCAGGGATTGTGCAGAAATTTATTTGGCAATGTAAATCTTGTTATAATTTCAATAACAAATATCATACTAATGTTGTTTAATTATGGAAATATGCTAGGATTTTATGGAAAGATATATCCAAACACAGCAAACAATGCTAGCTATAAATGTGATATATACGCTGGAAATCGTGTTGTAATTGTACAAATCAATATTGTAGAACCTCAATTTGTTGGACGTGCACAATTACCCATATTGGACAAATGTCCCTTGATGCTGACATATGCTACAAACCCAAGCACCATCATGAAAAATGAAATCCAATGTATAAACTTAAAGTTTTGTAGCAAGCAAGGTCAAATAATAGAATTCATCAGGACTTGTAGACTGTATAACATCCTGGATATTCACACAGAATGAAGATATGACGGAAAATCAAAATTATTTCAGTTGATATTTGCAATGTTTGAGTAAACTCTAAAGTTATAACTATACATTTGTGTTTTTAATTAAATAAATTTATTAATATTATTTTTCCAAGTTGCAAAATATAATGCATTATTCAGTTTTTACAGATTTGAGTCAAGGATGGTTGAATTTCTCCACCACAAGTATGTTATTTTTACATTTAAATAGTGACTATTATACAATATAAGCAAATTTTTAGTTGGAAATTGATTGCTTTACATGTGAAATATTATTAACATCAATCAAAATTTGCTGGACACACTTGATTTGCAAATGAAAACGCTACATATCTTATCAGTGCAATGTGTAAAGAAACTAAATTACAAAAGAAAAAACATTAGCAAAACTGTAAAAAGAGAATTTATTCTTTCATATCATTAAAATGCCAACTCCTTCACAATGGGTAACAATTAATTTGATGTTGGGGAAAGAACACATATTGACATTATCAGTGAATATACAGCGTAAATTCATTATCTTTCAATGATTAAAAGCGCCTGATACTCTTTAACAGTAATTTGATTTTGGTCAAATGCTATAATTTAAATCTCTTAGCAAAGAAATGAATTGCAAAAACACGTTTTTTAATATGGAATGCTGACTTTATTAAGTTTAAACGTTAAATAAAATAATAATGTCGCATTTATATCAATACAAAATGCGGGTTCATAGCTCAAAGGTAGAGCATTTGGCTGTAGATCAAGAGGTCGTTTGTTCGAATCCGCTGGGCCCTAATTTTTTTATATTGAATATTTTACAAAATTTTACTTCAAAGATGTATTCTCTATATTTTTAAATTAATCTTTTAAATTTCAATTTTTAAAATGGAATTACTGATTATATTTAGATTATAATTTCTATAGTGTAATATTATTTTGTTATAATTCAATAGAAAACATGGGTCCATAGCTCAGGGGTAGAGCATTTAGTTGCAGATCAAGATGTCGCTGGTGCAAATTCGGCTGAACAATAATTTTTGAATTGAATATTTTACAAAATTTTAATTCTAAGATGCATTCATTATATTTTAAATTTAATCTTTTAAATGTGCATTTTTCAATATGGAATGATGATTTCATAAAGATTAAACTTTAAATATTGTCGCATTATATATCAATTGAATCGTGGGTCCATAGCGAAGTGGTAGAGCATTTGACTGCAGATCAAGAGGTCGTTGGGTAAATTCCGGCTTGCCATAATTTTTTTACTTGAATATTTTTCAAAATTTTAATTCAAAGATGTATACTCTAAATTTTAAATTTAATCCTTCAAATTTGAATTTTAAAAATGGAATTCCTGAATTTATTTAGATTATCATTTAAATAATGTAATAATGTTTTGTTAAAATTCAATAGAAAACAAGGGTCCATAGCTCAGTGGAAGAGCATTTGACTGCAGCTCAAGATCTCGTTTGTTCGAACCTGGCTGGGCAATAATATTTTTAATTGAATATCTTTCAAAATTTTACTTCAAAGATGTGTTTTTTAAATTTTCAATTTAATGTTTTAAATGTACGTTTTTCAATATGGAATGCTGATTTTATTAGTGTTGAACTTTAAATAGTATAATATTATCGCATTATATATCAATAGAAAATTTGGGTCCATAGCTAAGTGGTAGAGCATTTGTCTGCAGATCAAGAGATCACTGGTTCAACTGGTCCTAATTTTTTAATTGAATATTTTACAAAATTTTACTTCAAAGATGTATTCTTTAAATTTTGAATTTTTTTTTAAATGTAGGTTTTTCAATATGGAATAATGATTTTATTAACATTAAACTTCAAATATTATAATATTGTCGCATTATATATCAATTGAAAACGTGGGTCCATAGCTCAGTGGTAGAGCATTTGACTGCAGATCAAGAGATCGCTGGTTCAACTCCGGCTGGGTCCTAATTTTTTAATTGAATATTTTACAAAATTTTACTTCAAAGATGTATTCTTTAAATTTTGAATTTTCTTTTAAATGTAGGTTTTTCAATATGGAATACTGATTTTATTAAGGTTAAACTTCAAGTATTATAATATTGTCGCATATATATCAATTGAAAACGTGTTTCTATAGCTCAGTGGTAGAGCATTTCACTGCAGATCAAGAGGTCGCTTATTCGAATCCGGCTGGGCCCTTATTTTTTAA
>CABFPE010000021.1:2569028-2586472 GCA_900660155.1 Hofstenia miamia | reverse complement strand
AGAGATTGTAGTGAGGAAATATCAGAGGAAAGCTTTGTGAAGGACTCAGATAAGGATGATATTACGCCAATGCCATCATTGGAGGACGAAGTCGAGGTAGAGAGAGCAGTGACCGCTTGGCGCAACAACGAAATGATGGCGTCTTTCTTCAGACCACCAACAGCGGAGGCGAACTGGGCATCGCTCAAATTTTTGAGGTCGGACAGCGAAATTGGGGGCATAGCTGAAATCTAATTAAACTGTATAATAAACAGGCATATGTATATATATATATATATGGTGGGAAATTTTCGCTGTTAACTACGCAGTTAGTATCTCACTACTCTTATACCCTCATAACTGAAGGAAAGGCACAGTTTTTTTCTCGTATTTCCCCTTTATCATCATATCATAAAGATCAGCTACCATATTCATTTACTCGTGATTGAGGTGGATTCCTCTTATGTGTAATATTAGCAAACGCTTTAACAATATCTTGTTAGCTCTCACAGTTAACAGCTCTCTGTAATCTCATACCACATAATCAAAGGAAAGGCATAGTCGCCATTGGTGACGTCATCATATCATAAAGGTCAGGTACCATTTTTATTATTTAATCCCATCAGTATCTATTTATCAACGTTTATCAAGTACATACTAGTTTTTCTCAGGAATGCCTTATTGCATTAAATGTGGAAAAAAGCAAAGTACCTTAACTATTAATAGTAGTGGCACAATGTGCAGCGCTTGTACCAAAGAAGAACAGGATACAAACAGAAAATGTGAAAAATGTTATAAAGTCGTTAACCAAATAGAAATAACATGCTTCAAATGTCAAGCACACTTTCATTCAGAATGTGTAGGAATCGAATACGCTTGTCTAAATTTACTTAAGGGTATTAAAACGCTTTTAATTGGTACTGCCATATGGATGTGTGATACCTGTAGATCAAACCTTAGAGAATCGAATCTTACAGATAGCATGAAATTACTAGAAAACAATGTCAAACATTTCAATGAAAATGCTAAAACTTATTCTGAAATTTTAAGAAATTCAAATATACAATCTAAAACCTCACGAATACCTGAATTCTCAAAACAAAAATGTCAAGCACTTGTGATCTAAAAACTCACGAATACCTGAAAACACAAAACAAAAATCTCAAGCACTTGTGATAAGATGATTATGCAAAAGTTGAAAACATATTAAAATACCTTGGTGGTGAACGTATTGGACATATATGAGATATCTTTAGAAGAGGTAGATATAATGAAACTAGGAAACAACCCAGATTATTATATGTAAAACTAAAAGACACCTTTGACGTACGCAAAATTCTGGCAAACCGTAATGCCCTCAAGAACGACTGTGCCTTTGAGAACCTATACATATCACAAGGACTAACAAGGGAAGAAGGGATTATTGACAACAATCTTTTAAAGAAAAGAAGGGTATTGATTGAAGAAGGTAAAGATCCCAAACAAATCAGAATTAGGAACATTAAATTGCATGAAATAAATACACAAATTGTCAATTGACTCAAAATGCGCGAACTTTCGAAGCTATCTATCCCAAACATTTTAGTAACAATCCTAATGGAATGCTATTGAAACACTTAGAATTTACGAGTATCCTTTTAGAAAATTCATAAGCTATTGCCTGTATACAGAAACAAATTTGAAAAATAATACCCCAAATTCAATATTATTAATTGAGAATTACTACATTAATAGGCTTAATTGAAATCTCGAAAATTTTCAGGAAAATGGAGGAGGAGGTTTATTAACATATGTTAGTAAAAAAAGGAGCATTAGCACTCCCAAAGTACTAAAAGAAATCTCCACACCAAATATTGAGATACTTGTTTTGATTTATAGACCTAGATTTTTGCACAAATTATATGGATGTGTCATAATAATAAACCTTTACTTACCCCCAAAAAGAAACAAGTCTAAATGCAATAAAGAACTACGATGTATGATGACGCAGATATCAAGAAGTCATAAGAATGCATTTACTATTGCTCTTGGTGACGCAATCAAAAGTCTCTTACAGTTTTGGAAAATTTCCAACTAGAAAACTTAGTAAATGAACCCACGTTTTATCCTAATAAAAGCCAACTGGATGTAGCATATATATCACAAAAAGAAGTTTATAAAATGCAAATGGAATCCCCAATTGGGAGTAGCAATACTTTATTCCATATGGCTATAACCCTGATACCAAACTTCACAACCTACAATAAGGTTAAGTACCCGCTTCAAAGTCAATTTGATATTTGCAATATAGACTGCAAAGAAGTTAGACGTATTTTAAATGACACGAATTGGGATGATTTGTTTGAAAGACATAACACAGTTGATGAGCAAATTAATGTGCTTGAAGACCGAATTTTTGACATTCTAAAAATGTGTATTATTAAATATAAAGTACGGCGAAAGTCAAAGCAAATTATAAGAGACCAATTTCTAAAGGATTTGCTACTAGAGAAGCGAAAATTAATAAAAGCTGGAATAAACATGAATTAAACATCTTACAAAGAAGGATAAATAGACATGTTAAAAAAGAAATGGAAAAACAGTTAGAAAAGTATACAACTGAGGAATTATATGCTGAAATAAAAATCCGCCAAGAGCCAAAAAGCCCTAGAATTAAATTATCACAAAAGGTAGCAATGTCACTCAACCTCATATAATAAATATAGAGAAGCTGATGATGAACTCTAGGATTTTGCAGGCAATACAAATGTCCCAGTAATCAATGAAGTGATGGTAGAGGATATTTTCCGAAAAGTTAAAGCCAATACATCTGCAGGGAACAGTATACTGCCCTCATGGATTTTTAAAAAATTTGCTAAAGACCTTTCCAAACCATATCGATATCTATATCAAAAGTGTATCTCAGAATTTTGGTATCCAACTAAGTGGAAAGCGGCCTCTGTTACACCAATTCCTAAAGTACAATGTCCGGATAAAAATAATTATAAACATTTTAGGCCTATAACAGTAACGCCAATTGCACAAGATGCTTAGATTCATTGATAGTATCTTATTACACAAATGCTTTCTCTAATATTTTAGATATCAACCAATTCGGCTATAAACAGAATTAGATGCTAAAGAGACAACAATTGTAAAGGTTGCTTTTCTCGATTATAGTAGTGCGTACAATACAGTGCTGCAAAATAAGTTGCTTAATAAGCTATTCTTGCAATCGCCATGGTTAGCAAAATTTTTAAAATCATACCTTTTTGGCTTCAATCAAAGTGTTAAATATGGATGTAACAAATTCTCAGATAAAATTAATGTGAATGTAGGAGTACCTCAAGGGGGACCACTGTCTGGTATGTTATTCACATACCTTACAAATGAAATCTGTAATGAGCAAATCACATATCCCACAAAATCAAAAATAATAAAATATTCTGATGACACATGCATCACGGGAGAAATTTCAGTTTCATCTTGTGAAAGTGATGATATTTGTTTCACACATAATCTTGCCGATATAGTTCGATTGTCTAAGCAAAGCAATCTCATTATAAATGAAAAGAAATCTGCGATTCTGTGTTTTAGCCATTTCAACATTAAAAACCCAAAATTGCTATCAATTGTTAATAACAAAACACGTTGCAAAAATATGGAATTTCCTTTGATGAGTGAAATCAAATATCTTGGTGTAATGCTGAACAAGAATTTGAATTGGAATAATCATGTGGAAGCGGTTGTTAAGAAAGCATATAGGTGCATTCTATCAATGTCATTTTTCATTGAATACCTATCCTTTAGTAAAAAGTGGTTAATTTTTAAGACGTACGTACTACCCATATACACATATGCTTCTGTTGCATGGTCAATAGGTATTACAGAAAGAAACAGAAAAGATCTTAAAAAACCTTTAAAATTGTTTGCTAAATTAACAAAATTGGAAAAGACGGATCTTATACAATCTATTAACAACGTTCACTATGGATTATTTAAAAAATATGCAAACAAGTTATATGAGGACAAACATCATCCACTGCACAAAAGCATCGTTTTTTCTAAACATCAGACGAGGACAAAGATAAGGCTAGCCATGAAAAAAGATCTGCCATATTCTAGAACATTTCTTCCTGCAGCACTAAACTTTATTAATAATGGAACTCTCCCCCGGTTCCTATAGCAACTTTTTCCAATATTCCTTTTTACATAACACCTTGTGCTATGTACGGGAATTAAAGCTTGGATTATATATATATATATATATATATGAGCAGCAAATAGTCTTAGTAATTTATAAATATCTCAAACCATTGTTTCAGTAAATGCAAAACTACAATTTGTTGTAGCTTCTCTATAGCAGCCATGATCAGGTTAATACAAAGAATCTTTTGCTGCTGTCTTGTAGCACAATGCAGTTCATCAAATATGGATACTGACTATATGATAGCTTAGTTGATGGATTACCCAAGTTAAACCTAACTTAATTGTCTTAGTGTCAACTGTAGAGAGAAAAGGATTGCAGAAAAAGATTAATTCATTCTAATGGTATTGCAATGATACAGAGAGTAGACATATTCTTACAGTTGGGACAGTAGTCATAAGCTTGAAGAACTATCCAACAAGCTGGCTTGCATTGTAATTCTGCAGTAAAGAAACATAAAAGTACATATTATATATAAAATCAAAGTCTCAGCAAAACATGACTGTAAATAGGAATATTTATTTTGGAAGCAAATGAGGATACCATGGCAATATGATATGTGCTGAGAAACATGATGAGTCTCCTTTAAGTTGGAGAATTTACACAGCCTAAATTAGTATTGGCAAATTGAAGTACACTCCATTATTCAGTTGCCAACAAATCAGAATATGGCTGAGTCTGCACAGGTTAATGAGTGCAGGGTAAATCTGGCTAAAGTTGCATAAACTACGTGAGAATTTTAAGACTAAAACCTTAAATACATATACATTTTAGCAATAATACGGGATTATAACAGCATATATAAATTGGTCATGTTAGGAAGATGGTTTTCCAAAATGAATCCTTTAAGCAACAACCTGCAATTCATGTAAATTGAGAGTTAAATAGTTAATCCCAGCTTGTTGTCCCCATTCTTGCCATTCCTGCAAATAGTGCACTCATTTTATCATGCATCAAGTTGCATTTGCTTATGTAATTGAAATGTAAACATTTTGTGTTACCTCATAGCTTTAAAAAAAATTTTGAAATGCATCTCCTCATTTACCTTTAATAAACATTTAACTTTCTTCATAAAACAGGCAAATATGGGTCATTGACACTGTTGGATAAAATTTAAAAACTATTGTTGATTTAAATGTTGTGGTTGAAACCCAGATGCAGTTAAAAAACTGCCAAATTGCTGATTTCAGTGGCACATGCCTTCAGTGTAATTTTATATGAAAAATATGAGAAATTGTGGTGCTAAAATATAGTTATTCCATATAGAATAATATAAATCCATATTTGGGCATACATTATTGTTTGAAACTCAGTGATAAAGCAACTCTTCCTAATGAGATCAAAATAACTTGGTACTGTCTAGCAAGTTATTAATAAAAATTATGAATAACATTGAGGCCAACATTAACCCCTGGAGCACCCCATTTTTTATATCAAATAATGTATGGCAGAAACAATCTATTTGAACCTATTGATTATGATAAGTTGAATAAGCATCAATTAAGTATAAGATCTAAACTAAAATTTTACTGTGTGCAATTGAGAAAATAAATTTGAACTAAATGTTGTATTTTTGGCAAAAGAATGACATCATTCCTCTCACTTATATGCAATTTAATTGCACTACCTGCTCCTATGTTTCTAAGGACTTTGATAAACCTCCCCATTTCAAACATAAATTGCTTAACAGGAACGCATTGGTTGAATAGCACAACAGATCTCAAGCAAGTGTAATGTTGTAGGGTGTGGGCAAGTGTATTATATTCAAATTTGAAAATTAACAATTTAGTAATGGTTTTGTAATAGTGAGCACCATGAACAATAAATATCTTAGCCAGAGATTTTATTAGTGAAGCATTTGTATCATTTATTACAGTTACAAGCAATTTTATTTAAACGAAATATAGTTTTACAACAAATAGAAGATATTTTTTAGAGCTGTTGTGCTATTATTACTACAATATATTGAAATAGAGCCCCAACATTTGTGAATGATTGATCTTCAAATAGAGGATGGCAGAAGAGTGATGTGAACTGAAATCAACATGAAATGTGAATAAACAATAATCAGTCACAATATTGGATCTCTATATCATATAGTGTTGGTTTCTACTTACCTACTGGGTGCCTGTGCCCCACCATATGCAGCTACATTGAGATTTGTAACTTAACATGCTCAACAGTTTGAAAATCTCATAATAACTAATAGATTTCTGGTTGTATAGTGTATTGCCAAACAGGATTTGAACCTAAGAGTTCCAGTACCATTTCTTGGAAAGTTTGTAGAATTTTTAAAATTGCAGTTGTGTGAATATGCAGTAATTTTCAGATATAGTGTTAATAAATGCACTAGGAATTTTGCAGGAACTACAAAAAAATATTCAATGTTTAGTAACCAAACACAATGAGAAACTCAGAGTTTTATTCAATTCTGTGAACATAGAAATCAAAAATATCACTTAGGCTTTCCATCATTGTCTTAGAAATTTATTAAGCACTTTTCACTAACAGAGTTACAAAGTTGACATTAATANCCATTTTTTATATCAAATAATGTATGGCAGAAACAATCTATTTGAACCTATTGATTATGATAAGTTGAATAAGCATCAATTAAGTTTAAGATCTAAACTAAAATTTTACTGTGTGCAATTGAGAAAATAAATTTGAACTAAATGTTGTATTTTTGGCAAAAGAATGACATCATTCCTCTCACTTATATGCAATTTAATTGCACTACCTGCTCCTATGTTTCTAAGGACTTTGATAAACCTCCCCATTTCAAACATAAATTGCTTAACAGGAACGCATTGGTTGAATAGCACAACAGATCTCAAGCAAGTGTAATGTTGTAGGGTGTGGGCAAGTGTATTATATTCAAATTTGAAAATTAACAATTTAGTAATGGTTTTGTAATAGTGAGCACCATGAACAATAAATATCTTAGCCAGAGATTTATTAGTGAAGCATTTGTATCATTTATTACAGTTACAAGCAATTTTATTTAAACGAAATATAGTTTTACAACAAATAGAAGATATTTTTTAGAGCTGTTGTGCTATTATTACTACAATATATTGAAATAGAGCCCCAACATTTGTGAATGATTGATCTTCAAATAGAGGATGGCAGAAGAGTGATGTGAACTGAAATCAACATGAAATGTGAATAAACAATAATCAGTCACAATATTGGATCTCTATATCATATAGTGTTGGTTTCTACTTACCTACTGGGTGCCTGTGCCCCACCATATGCAGCTACATTGAGATTTGTAACTTAACATGCTCAACAGTTTGAAAATCTCATAATAACTAATAGATTTCTGGTTGTATAGTGTATTGCCAAACAGGATTTGAACCTAAGAGTTCCAGTACCATTTCTTGGAAAGTTTGTAGAATTTTTAAAATTGCAGTTGTGTGAATATGCAGTAATTTTCAGATATAGTGTTAATAAATGCACTAGGAATTTTGCAGGAACTACAAAAAAATATTCAATGTTTAGTAACCAAACACAATGAGAAACTCAGAGTTTTATTCAATTCTGTGAACATAGAAATCAAAAATATCACTTAGGCTTTCCATCATTGTCTTAGAAATTTATTAAGCACTTTTCACTAACAGAGTTACAAAGTTGACATTAATATCTCATTTATATACAATGGCAATAATTTGCAAATCTGGTAGAAAAAACAGTTTTTGGGTTTACTATGCAACCTTAATCCACATTGAGGTCTGACATTGAAATCTTTAGAAGAGGCAAATTTTTTTCCGAAATATTGTTTTCATAGAGAGTAATATACTATTATGAAATTGTATATTTTGAGAAAATATGTAAAAATTTAGGGTCCAAAATGTGTTTTTTTGGAAAAATACATATTAAGTTAATAATAAAATTAAAAATTCTACATTATTTAAGCAAGGTCAGTGTAAATTATCAATCCTAATATTTTTAATATTATTAATATATTTTACATATAATGTAACACTTTAATTTTTTTAAACAAGCATGGCACTCAAATTTTGTGCAGCAATTGCATTGTAGAAATGATATTTTAACATAACATTTTTTTATTAACAAATTAAATATTAATACATAGTCAAATTATTTTGAAATTATTAAATCAGTTGTAAGCAAATTAAAAATATGTACTCTTTCAAGTATGTAGACACTGACAACCTTTAAATGAATATGTAATTTTCTAGAATCACAAATCAAATTTATTTCTATGATAAAGTACATAGGTTCTGATTAGATTATGAAAGAATATTGTAGGCATGAATATGTTTTGAAATTTGATATAAAAATGTACACTAATCTATAAAAAATATAAAATTGGAGAATTATTAATATTTCAACTTTTCCAATAACTAGTGAATTTATTAATTTAATCAATTGTATTATTGTATAATATTTCATTTTTACTGTAGAATTGAAAAATGCTTAGAGATCAACCATAATTAGCTTTTCTATTACTTTTTGTAACTGTGATAACTGTCTCTGCTTTGTGAGATCCAACTAACAGTTCTAACTTCTGATTTATTAGATTAGCTTACATAATTTAGACTGATATGCACTATTATGTATTCAACTAACAAGCTTCCATTTAGATCAGCAAAGATTAACTACTAGAACCAGAGCCTGAAGATAAACTAGGTAATCAAGAGTGAGGTGGTTTCCAGCAGCAATCACCATTTACTATGCAATTGGTTGTGACCCACAAATCCTTTCAATGACAATGGTTTATGTAGTGAATTGTGATGCTCCCCAGTGTGACTTACCATTATCAAATTTTACCAGCAATTGTTCTCATTATAGCTCATTAAACAGGAATAAGTGCAACCTTGCTGCTTTCTCTTCATAATTCTCTTACATATAGATAACCTTACATTTACAGTAGTACATGTCCTTTGATACATGTGGGCAATTATTGCTGACTACAGAAACTTGGTCATTGATTGTCTAGATATATCAATTAAGTAACATAGATAATACTGTGCTCATAGGTACCCATTATGTTTAATAAGGTTTTTTATGTATAACAACTGAAACAAATTTGGATCTAAAATAAAAAGGGTTAGCTTACAATCAGTTGTCCAGCTGCTTAATGACATAAGTTATAAAGTAAGAATCAATTTGGTAGGAAAGCCAATTGGAATAAAAATCCCTATTCATAGATCTAACCTAAAGGCACACTTTCCTCAACAGTGCAGAGTGAATGCAGAAGCTGACTTAATGTTTGCCAAATGGAGATACTGCCACCTGAAGGCTGATAATTGCACTATGAGCGTCCCTGAAGGCTACTTGTGTCCATCAACATTTAGCTTAATATAATATTTAAATTTAGCTCATAATACAATAAAACCTGATACAACATCAATGTAAAATCCTAGCAATTTAATGTATCACCTTTTCTTTCATTTACATCATATTTATATTGCACTTTGCAACCAGAACAACATGCACCTGTTTTAGTTGATAGAATTTGCTGTCATTGAACTCTCATCTGATTTTCTTATGCAATGTGCTATTAATTAACTTAACTGACGTCAGTTGCTTCTTTTTGTTAAACTTGCCTGCCAACAAACATCTTTGTCATATAAATTTCACTTGGTTACAATAAAGAATAAATAATTAACAAAAGCATAATCTAAATAAATAATCACTCAAATTAATCAAAAGTATTTTAGTTCTTTTCTTGTGTTTTTGTGCTTAATATGCTAACTTTCTAAAATGGCATTTGATTAAAAATCCTTCTATTTTATATCTATGGCCTCATGATGTACACCATTTTGTAGCACTTCAAAAAATGAATGGAACCTTTACAAACTGGCTTAACTTTTTCTTATATCACTTGTCAAAATAAGCCTCTAAAACTACTAAGTTAAAACAAATTCATAAAAGATAATGTTCATGATGCTGTAGAATATTTTCTAATGCTTGCAGAGAGTATAACTTGTGCTTTAGATCATTTCAATATGGATCCCAATATTTATGCAAACAATATCTGCAAAGCTTCATTGAGCTCAGGTAATACATTTAAAATCTAGAAGAAAGCTGAGAAAAATCCACAGTAGCTTGTCAAAATATGAAATAATACTAATTTGTTATATGTAGCTGGTTGCATTCTGCATGTTATGATCAATTTTCTAATTGGTTTTAAATAGACAAGTTTGAATATTTTTATATAGATTGCAGATATGATTTTATTTCTCAGACAATTTGAACTAGCTTTCAAGATTGTATGAAGGTCAAATCTTAAAAGTAAGACTCATTAAGTTTTCTGTATTTGAGAAATACATCCAATCTTTTAAAGCTGGTTTGTTTCTTTCAGGCAAGTAGTTGCAATATATCAGTGATTCCTAAGCTGCAGTGCTGATTACAAGTGCACTACATTTCATCATTAAATTACTTGAATAAGTAATGGATTTTAGAAGTGATTAGAAAATAACTTTTTATTATAACAGATGTTAAAAATTAATGCCATGTAAATGGTTTGGAACCATCACTATGCAATATTTAACATTTTGTTGTGGACACTAAATGGTCATTATAGTCAAGGTATTCAGCAGACTGTTACATTCTTCATGCTTAATATGAATGCATTGGACAAGATAATCAGCTCAGTAACTCTTTTCTTCTATTAGAAATATTCTATATTTTATCTTCTATTATTTTTTATGACAATTAATATGCAATCATTTCAATTATCTGTATAAGTAATGTTTAGTTAAAACACTAACTTATAGTATTGCATGTTTTCTTCTTATGAACAAAAAATCATTTCCAAGAATATAGCAATTTGCAAAATTTTGCAATTATAATTGCTAGATTAATGCCTTCATTTTGTAAAACTAATTAATGATCAAATCACAAACATTAAAAAATGAATTTATAGAATACATTTAGGGTGAATATATTGATTAATTTGTAAAATTACATTATATTTAAATTCATGCTGATGCATATTAAAATATACATAAATTCATTGATGTCTACAAATGTTTTGTATTTCATATTTAACAGTTTTGTAAGAAAAACTGCTGTGGGGAATTGTGTGACATATTTTTATTCCTGTGGTGTGGATTTGTAGAGATTTCTTGTGAAGCTGGTTTAGACCCATAAATTTCACCCCACATCAAGCCTGTGAATGTCACAAGCCAATCCATTTCAGATGCTTCCTGTATATGTCAAAGACAGATTTCTATGCTAATGAAACATGTTAAATTTTGACAATATGTACATAGTGAAGGTATGTTGTATAAAAAAGATTTTCATTCATGTGGTTTCTGCATGCTGGGGTTTCATGGTGGAAAGAGTAAATTGTTTCTGGAGGGTCTAGAGTACCAATTATAATAGTGCACTGAATAGTTGTTATGATTTCAATAAAAAACTGTTATTTAAGTAAATTTCATAACCCTTATTCTCTGATGAGCAAATAATTGAATCACAGAGGGATCAAAATTAATTTTACAACTTAAAATTGTTGTGCTGGCCTAGGTGAATATTAGTATTAGCACTGAGATATTTTGAAAAATTCTGAGGCCTGTTAAATGCCATATGCCATTCTAAATAATACATGGTTGCCAAAAAGTAAACCAACAGTAAAAAATATTCATTAATAATAAATAGTAAATTTTATAAATTCATTCTAGACATGAGTACTGCTCTGCAGCTATGAGACAGGTGAGTTTTTAACAACTTCATGATAATGCAAGATATCACTCCAACCCATTGCAATGAAAAAGGTTCATGATCTGTTAGATACTTTACATATGGGGAAAAATTGGACATAGAGTGTCAATTGTCTTGGAACCATGTTCATTTGACCTCAATCTATGAGCCTTAGTATTTGAGAAATGATAAAAAATAGTTTTCAGTGGAAAACCAAAGATGATTCTTGCTCATCTGCAAGATTTGACAACATCTGAGTTCAAAAAAATTAATGCAATTAACTACTGTGTTGTAAAATCTGCAATTCTATTCTGACTAGAATAAAAAACCATGTCATTCAAACAAGACTTCAGTCTAAATAGTTTTAGCAACATTTCATATTTTTGGTAAACTCATTTAGTTGTAAAACAAATATATTTTGAAGCAAAAATTTTTGATTTACTTGCATTTGACCAACCCTGTATAATACACTTCTTATTGCTTTAATTAACATATCTAAATTGAATATAAACTTCTATATTATACAGCAGCAAATACAAACAATACTGAGGTTTTGTAGTTTACGGTCATATGTTTCTATCATCATTTTCTAATTGACAAAACATACTGTGGTTGCAGGTTCTATTGTAATTATTCCAAGAAGCAGGTATTTTATAAAATATTTCAGTAATCATGTGTAAATATATACAGCTAACCCATGTTTAAAATAATTATTCAAAATGAAGATACAAAATATCACCAAAGGGATACCACTGATACTATGCCACAAACTGATTTGTAGCAAATTAATTTAGAAAAATTTTATTTCTATAATATTATTTAGGCCCAGATATTGTGATAGAGTATTGTCCAATTTGAGCAGAAATGACAAAAAAATTTTATATTTATAGAGTTGAAAATAATTGCACAATAAAACTTTCTAATATTTCATGCCATAACAAATTGTGTCCCTCTTTAATCAAAATCCATTTTAAGAAATTCAGCATTTATTTGAAAAATTAAGAAATCTATTTTAAATCTATATATATATAAATATATATATATATATATATAAATATCTATTTTAAAAAAAATATATGCTTAACAGCAAGCTGTCAAACAATTCTGGTTCATCTATGCTACATATAAATTTTTATTATAAATTTCTGTGTATAAAATTATTAGCTAAGCAAATATTCCAGAGTTTTTAAGGATGTGTATATACAATAATTAAAAAGCTTTTCATTTTTCAACTTGTATTGTGTAAAATAAATACAAGTGATTGGAATAAACTTCATTTTATTCTCCAATATCACATTATGTGAATCTTGTGTATTTTTTATTCTGTAAAAATGATTTTAGAATCTATTACATTGACAAATTATAAATTAAAAAATAACTCTGCATTACTATGATCCAAGAAGGAATTATTTGAATACCTGGATTAGCAAGAGACCATTTAGAAATTTGAATAAACTAATTATATTAGAGTTATTATATTTTTACATGTAGATAAACTAAGGTCAGTGAACTGTACCTGTTATGCCATAAGCATTTTATAAAGCAATGTGATTTTCTAATCATAATATAATTATTATTTAATATATAATTATAAAATGTTTACCTGAAGAATGAGTTTGAAACTTCATGAAGATGTTTTCCATAATTTGTATTCTATAGTTTGTCTCAAAATGTCTAGAATTTGGATAATAATATTGAAAATCTAGAAACTTTCTTTCCAGTGTAATATCAAAGTTTTTCTCATTAAAGCTGCTAATGATATGTTTCATTTCTTTAAATCTACTTTTTTTATATGGATTTTTTAGTCTATCAAAGACAAAGTTGTGCATGAACAATGGAATTTTCATTTGGATTGATGAGTGGATATCATTCCTTTTTATTTGATACAAATGCAAAATCAACTTGAATAGAGAATTAATATCTTTGGAGATGTTGTCTTCTTGGGCAAAATCACAGCAACCAAAGTCAATTATAGTGATTTCTTTTGTTTCATTGTTCAATCTAATGTTTCCATTGTGTAAATCATTATGAATGTATCCATGTTGATGAAATGCATCAACAGTTTCTGCTACCTTTATTACAATTAGCACTTTAGTGCATGCATCAATTTCATGTACTGCATATTTGTTTAAATCTCTTCCTTCAACATATTCCATTGTAGAAAAAAGCCTAAGCTTCTCTGAATCCTCAAATTTATTGTCAACTATCATTAAAGGTTGGTTATATACAACAGATGGGTTTGCATAATCTTGAATTGCTAGATTGCAAGGCTTAACTAAATTCGGATTTTGCATTTCAAACAATGCAAATAATGCTGCTGTTTCCTTAAGAAGCATTGATCTAGGAGAAGATGAAATTTTTGAAGAATTCTCAGAAAAACTGCTAGATGAAGATGATGTTTCCCTTAACTTTATTTCTTTCACAACAAACTTTTTCTTTGTTATCATCGCACATTTTGGTAAATCAATATTGTCTTTAGCAGAAACAATTTTACAAGTACCAGACATTCCAGTTCCTGCTTTTGCAATTTCTTGAAATTGTTCAATTCCCATTATATGCGGAACAGAGTTGTCATTATTTAGAAGCAAGTGCAAGTTTCTATGTTTAAGGTTGAAGTAGTTGTCACTAATTTCACTTTGAAGGCCTATGACTTCAGGTAATAGAAGACATGGAAAACCAATACTGTCAATGTAAATTAAATTAAATAGATTTGGAAATATTGGTTTCAAAAATAATGGTTCCCAATTGTAGTCATTCCCAAAAAAGAAATAATCCATTGCATCAGCAAAATTTAGTCCAGCTATGAATTCTGCAATTATAAAACTTTCAATTGCATCTAATATTGAAGTTTTTTCTGGATTGAAAAGCTTGGGCTGTGCCAGTATAAATGGCTTAGTAATTTGTGAATTTTTGTCATCATCAAACATGGCACAGTGGACTTTTTTCCATATAAATTTTCTCCCTTGTGAAAGAATATCACTTTTCTTAATTAAATTTTCAGAATAAATGAAGGCATATGTTGGAAGCTCATGATATGTAATGTTAGGATTGCTCATTAAAATATACTCATGATATTTTTTAACTGCTAGGCACGTGACTGTTGAGATCCTACCATAGAGAAATTGATCAACAATGTGAGATGACCAGTCAAAGTTGATCAATTTATCTTGATAGATAGTAAGATTAACTTCATTAAGATTTATCCCACCAACTGCCATTACAAGATTGAATGTTTATTTATTTTTTGTGCAAATAAAATACCATTAGTTTAAATAATAAGTTTGATTATTGTGTGGTTCCTGTCAGAGGCAAACAATCTGTGAGTGTAGTATCTCAAGGGAGGGCCTGATCCTTGGCAACCAGCATTGCTCTTAATTCTTTCCTTAATATAGTGTGTGATTTTGGTGAGTTAAATGAAAGAAGCTGGCATGTGGACAGACTATGCCAAGAGAATAAAGAGAAGCATCTGTATGACATTAAATATTCCTTAAATGTGTTTTTGATAGTTGTGATAAAGGTTATCATACACATATGCATTGAAAACGAATTTGAGGATCTTGAAAGTGTTTGTAGGAGGGATTGTACAATGGATGTAACACATTTTAGGGTCCTATTTATAATAATAATAATAATAATAATTTTTTTAATCAGAAATTATATCTGATAAGCAAAATATACATAACAAGAGAAAAATGTTCAATAAAGTTTCAAGAAATTTATTTGGGAAAAAAAACATAAAATGATTTATTTGAGTGCTTCCAATATCGGGTTTTTTCATTTGAACTTTTTCTTTGGCATACTTAGAGCTTTTCTGTAAAAATTTCCTTAAGTAAATGATCTTCCTAATTTGATTGTACATTTTTTCATCATAATTGAAGCAATATTTTTGCAGTTATTAATAATTCCAAATCTTATTCCTTTCTTTATTCAGGTACAATTTTTGACAAATCCCTCAAATCATGGTATAGCATGACAAGAGGAACAACTAGGGTTAGTACAGTGCATCAAGTTCTTTATTACAGCAAGTGTGTAGATGTCTATTTCTGCCAAGAGTCTAAGTTATGCAATTCTGTGCAGGTTGCCATTAGTAACTAACCTTCTAAAGAGAATCTGTATTCTAAGAATCAATTGTATGTAGGCCTGGTACAACATAGGATTGTGTAATTTTTAGACACTGACAAGAAATAGCACAATTGTGACAGGCCAAGAATCGAGAAGACAATGAACTGAAATTTATCATGAAAACGGAAGGATAATTGTTGGGCTATGCGAATTGTTTATAACGCTAATCATAATTAATGGTACGGAATATTAAAGCAAAAGCGAGATCAAGAAGACAAAAAGCTTCTTGAAAGTCTTAATTGATAAATTCAAAAAACTGACACGCTTAAAATATGAGTTTGGAAGCAAGCATTTGCATTGTCCTGTTTCCTAAAATATAGTTTCTACAATCGTCGAATTAGCCATAATTAATCCAACGATGATTTATAATTATAGTTTTTTAAATAAATGTAATGCTGTTAAGCTAAGGCCTTTTCTAATTGAAATGACCTGTCTCGATATGTAAAACCAACGCATGTAGACTTATCTTTGTTGTAAATATGACCTTTAGCCCACCAAAGCCGATAGGTGGGAAGGATGCTTATCACAGCTTTTAAACTCGCATTTAGTTTGTTTACTGTAAGCATACATAATTCGTTAGGCTTTGAATTGCTAAAGCTTTACTGCCTAGTGTATTAATATGGTTGTTCAAGTTCTTTTTGAACAAATTACAGGTACCTTTAAATCCTTTAGTAAATCACCTTGTGATATTTCAATTTGTTTATTAATATATATATATATATATATATATATATATATATATATATATATAAGAGTAATTTAAACCATAAATGTTCCAGTTTCCATTTCAATCGAATATAATAAACTTGCACAAAATAATTGCCTTATCGTTAAAATTACCTTTTTACAAAGCGTCCGCCTAAGTATTATCATTTCAAAAACAGCTATTCAGTCAAGCAAAAAAATGTTTTGGGCAAAAAAGTGACTTGCATCCTTCGTCAACTTAAAATATATCTGTTTTTTTATTTTTGTTTTTTAAAGTAATTGATTGAGTGATTTTCACTGGAGTGGTCAAGCGGGTTTCAAAGGGGCCCTGGGCACACTAAATATTAAATGGCCCTCACATTTGCTCCCATAATTTCATTTTGAAAAATTATATTTGTTTCGTACTGATTTTACTCTTGTAACCTAATCTTAACTAAAGTCTAATTACTAAATGTTTTAGATTTGTCGCCATTAAATGCTAAATTTTATTTTATTAACAGTGACTTGACTCCCATTAAAATAACAATGAATATTGTGGTTGTATATTGTGATTTTCTTTTCTACCTTTAAGCACTTACGAACGAAAGGAATCGCAGCAAATTAATTATTATGGTTTGAAATGATTGGCTAAAATATTTAAGCATTAATAACTTTTATTCACCGACAACACATTACAACACTTTAATAATAATAATAATAATAATAATAATAATAATAATATCGGGCCCTGGTGGTCAAGGGGTAAAAGGCTAGACTGGGACCGCGAGGACCCGTGTTC